>JAAALK010000822.1:0-87761 GCA_019279435.1 Zizania palustris | reverse complement strand
AGTGCCTTCTGATATGTATACACTTCCTCAATCTGTCAAAACCCATATTAACAAGGCAAGGGAATGTGAGGAATAGGTCAATCGCAAATTTGACATAAAGCCAAAGCCTTAATAGTTCAGAACTTCAGATGGATACTGCAGCATGTCAATATGTGCTCAGTTCACTCAAAAATATTAACAAGCTATGATTTTTCATCAGAATAACAACAACCAGAATCTTGCAAAAGAAGCCCTCTTTATATGAGAACCACAATACTGGCATTACCTTGAGGCATCGTGATTGCATAGGACTCCAGTCTTTACTCTTCCCATTAGTTGAACTTTCTCGGCCAACAGGAAGGGATTTTTGGGAGGATTCATCAGGACTCAATAGGGAATTGATATATATAAGGCAGCACAAAATACCAGAGTCCAACAGAGGCTGTTTATCGATAGTCTGTAACCAAGAATTAAAAACATGAAATGTGTGTTACTCTGAGCATTTGGCAAATGTTGTTTTACACTGGATTTGAAACACCAGGCATCACTTGCACAATACCTTACTATATATGGGTTCTTTTCATCAGAAAGAAGATGCATCTTGCTTATGCATCCTATGCATTACATGTATTGATTGTCCATGCAAAAGTTGTGAATGAAAACACTTAAGCACATGGAACTAAATTTGGTTTTCATTCCATTACTTGACTGGGTCATTGTAAAACCAGCATGAAATTAACAGCCCACATTCAATTCCTACTTGCTCCACTATGTAATGCTCTTTGAAACAAACATTGACAATCATTAAAAGAAAACTCCATTTGCAAATATACATATGATTATATACAGTACAAGAATTACATTTTTGACAAGATTTGCACTAGAAATACAGGGCCTCTTATTCAGATATTTAGAATCATTTTGTCCTCAAGATGGCTCAGAATATACACTTACAGAACAGGCAAGGTGGCAATTGAATAAAGATGAAACAGCATTACAAGGGAAATGAAACAGTGGAACACTTCAATCCCATTACAATAACAGCTTTGAGAGGTTAAGGAAATTTGAAATCACACTTGGGCACTTGGCGTATATATGGCTTATATACCAAGAAAATACTAGCTTTTGTCACAACGATGTGCACCACCTCAGAATTCAGTTATTAAAAATTTAGAAAACACCATCACAGAAACTTGAATTGAATGTCACAGCTTTGTTGGCTTTATGCTTATACATATCAGTAATTCTGGATAAGATAACAAAGAAATAAAATATAAATAAAAAACAGAATAATTCGATAACAGAGAAACTGCACAAACCTCTGTCACAAGAACTTCAACTGCATATAACAAATTTGAACCTGGACATATGCCAAGCTGGATCATGGAAAAAGAGTTATCAGAGAATGTATAGTCACCTGAAATCTGGAAGTTGCATTATAAACATTATAAAAGCAGACCTCTGTGATCTCCGAAAAGAAACCAATAACATCAGCAACATGCAAAGATCTTCCTTTACTGTGGATTCTTAGTTTTTCCACATCAGTAACAAAAGCTCTTCCAATAACAAAAGCAAAAACATGTGCTTCTACTAACCTGTAGCAATCACAAGAGTGTTAACAACATGACCTGGATAAAGACTTATTTCATGGCAAACAGATATGATTTCATAAATTAAGCAATGTGGTAATAATGTATGAAAATGTAGTGAGACATACTTTGTAACTAACTGGGCTACACTAGAGTGCTGCTTCACTAGCCTACAGAAGACATCTACTGCCAAATTTAAGGCCTTTTCTTTCTCCTGTGCAAGGAAAATCAAACCACAACTGTTAGGACAAGAACAAGAGTGCAAGTGTTATTGTTATATGGTGACGAGATGAAACAAGCGCAATGGTACCTTTTCAGAGCTGGAAGAACGGAATTCTTCCCAGAATCTCCTGAAGTCCAACTCCAACTCAAATTTTCCTCTGCAAGTACAAGAGTAAGAAAATTAACACAAAGAGTATAAAGTGTAATTTTTTTCAGAACATCATTCACTTGGAGCAGCACAGCCAAAATTCTGGTCAACAATTGAAACTAAGGGATCCAATGCTTCTTTTTCATTCTAAGTGCAATCAATGCATCAGAACCATATGACGCATAATGTGAATGACACTGGTATGATACCTATGAATACATGAATTACCATACAAGGATTGGAGGGCAGCTAACAAGTAAGAGAGAGACTATTAGATCAGAGAAACAATCTTCAGGTTATAACGTAATCCCTTTTCCCAAGACCAATTATCATACAAGTTACATAACACCTAGACTCAATACACATGGTAAAATGACAAAGAAACCATCCCTTAACAACAAATATCTAGTGGTAGTTCAAGCAAGAGGTGAGACTGTCAGGATCTCATAGTAAAACAAATGCATAAGCCAATGTTCTTTATTGGTAGGTTAATGATGTTTAACGAATGCTGAAGGAATGGCAAAAGAATAATTGTAAAAAACCCGAAACAATCATATACACAAAAAACAGTTTATATGTATCCATTCTCCAGTAATGTAAAGAATTTATTCTTCTATATGACATCCATAACCATAGCAACTTTATTTGTCAACTGTACAGCCAATATTATTGGCCACGGAGCAGAAGAAGTCAGAGAAAACACTTGAGCTAATAGTTGTCCTATTGGCATATCATGTGCCAGTATAATGAACAGTGGCATGTGCACTCAATTGCACTTGCTTCAGACAATGGGTTGGATGTATAACATAAATATAATGATGTTGTTTTCCGTGGAATTTGAAATATATCAAGATTTTCAGCACATAAAATTACAAAATCACTTATTTCCAATAGAAACATGAACATGACACTATCACACTAGCAATGCATTGAAATTTCAAAAGTGGATATTCAAATTTAATAAGTAACTTTACAGAAACAACATAACAGAGACGCTATCAAAGTTAAACCATAGAGAATAATATACACCAACCTAATCCTATGAATGCTAAGCCGGCAAATGAAACCATCAAAATTCATCCTAATCCTATGAATGCTAAGCCGGCAAATGAAACCATCAAAATTCATCCTAATCCTATGAATGCTAAGCCGGCAAATGAAACCATCAAAATTCATCAAGCGGCATCAACCGTGACAACTAAACCTCTCAGTTTCTCCAAAGGAGCACATAAAACAGCACTTGTAATTATACAGAAGCACATGCAAACGCACAACAAAACCAAAAGTACAGCAAGGTAAATATCCTACAGACGCATTCAAATACATGAATTGACCATACCACTAACACATCGTCCAACCACAGTCTAGCATCATCTCTCCATGAGACCACAGGTAAAACCAAAAAAATGGAACTTCCTGGGAAGCTTGAGCTAGAAATACGATCATGTGCATCAACCCACAAGGTCAAAACGTTTATATAACGCCATATTCCGCATCTACCTATCAAATCTCCTAACATGGAAAAACACGGAGAGAGCAAGGGAAAAGTAAGCATCTGTGATCGAACACTCCCAAAATCCAAATCCGATAACCATTGCTCAATCCTAAAACGCACACAGCAGGATCGATCGGAGCTGTCTGCACATCGACGGGTTCAGGTCAGGAGAGAGACAAAACGGCGGTACTTGACTCCACGTATGGCCTACCTGGCAGGGGATGCTGTTGTGGAGGACGAGTTCCCGGACGCCGCCGCGATGCCGCCACCTCCGACCCCGCCCTCGTCAGCGCTCCCGCTGGTGGAAGCGGAGCTGAGCCGCGGGGTGGCTTGGTCGGGGTCGGCCTGGTGGTCTCCGTGGCGGTGGAACGGGGACGCCGCCGGCGGCGGCGGCGGCGGAGGCGGCGGCTGCTCCTGCTGGCCGGCGAATACGACCTTACTGAGCAATGTCGACCATTTCATGGTGCCGGCCCCTCATCCGCCGCGCAGATCCCGGCCGGATCCCGCCTATTCGCCGGAATTCCGACGCGATTCCCCCTCCTCTCCTCCTCCTATTTCCCCCCTTGTTTTTATCCAAAATAAATCGTCTCCCCCCGCGTGCTCGGCTGCTCGCCTCCCTTCCACCTCTCGCCTCCTCCTCCCTCCGGTCGCCTCCTACTCCTATTTTTGCTGCCCCGTTTGTTCCTTGTGTTTTCTCTGCCAGATTTCCTTTTTCTCTCGCGCGCCTCGAGCTTTTCCTCCTCGCTCTCTCTCGCCCTCCCCCTGTTTGGTATGGTTTGGTTTGGTGGTTGCTTGCTTCCGCTCTTCATTTGCCATTTTTTTTGCTTTTCTTTTTTTTTATGTGCATGTAATTAACGTCGTTAACTTACACGCTTTAGACTCACTAACTCCGTCCGACTTTGTGTGCGACTTACGCTTTTACTCTAAATTTTCTGCGACTTTTTCTCCGTGTGGTTCTCACGGCCGTAAACGGTCAGAAATGTTATTAACGATAGTAGGTAGGCAAAAGATATAAATAAATTAGTTTACAAAATTAAAGAGTTAAAAGTAAATGAATTTGGGATAGTAGGTGGACGTAGATAGAGCAAACGAGCAATACTATAGGAATTGGCAACCCAAGTAATGGTTGGGGGAAATTCTGACCGTGGCAAGTGGAGATCATCACATCAACTAAGACTGAAAAGATTCTAAGAGGAAAGTTAACAAGAACAAATGTGTAATAACAAAAGCAAAAAACCTGCGTGCAGTATCATGCATGCGGTCATACTTATTAATCTTGTGGATTTGGACAAATCCGGCAGGCTCACTTGAATTAACCAAATTAAATACCCCGCTGTCATATTCAGACGCTAATAATTATCTGCTTTAATCTTCGGACGTCCGGTTTTTTTCAATGCTTTTTTTACAAACTCCCGACAAATTTGTGTGGTTTGCAATTTGTGCGACGACGCGAGGGCTCCACGTCCCGCCCCTCCGGCGCCACGTCGGACGGCTCGCTCCCACGTGGCACCGAACGGACAGGCGCGCGAGCCTCTCGCCTCCCGACACGGGCAGGTGAGCCCACCCCGCGCGCACCGGCCGGGCTGGCCCGGATCGCCCGCGACCCGCGGTCCCGAATCTTGATGCACAGGTGACGTAGGTAGCAGGCGGCGTAGGGACAAAGGCTCGCGGGACGCGGGGAGGCGTGAAATGATTTCACCCGGTCCCGATTAGTTTAAATTTTAAATAGATAGATAGAGATTTGGATATGTCGTTCCTCGGGTCGACTTCACCAACTCCAACTTGTGAGTCGATCGATTTCAAATCTCAAATATAGCTTGATTGATTGCACTAAATTAAATGAATCCGAAGTTTCTGTGCAACTGGCATTACCGCTGTTGACGCCGGTGGCAAAGTACTAAAGATCATCTGTTGATTTCGACAATATGGCATGCATGCATGTGAGAGTTTCTGTTGTTGATATAATGAGACGTGTACTTGACAGTTGACAATATTCCCTCTCTAATACTCTCTTCGATTATTTATAAGTTTGTTTGTGTCGTATTAACTTTTTACATATTATTTTTTCTTCATCATTTGTTGTGGTCATATAAATGACTTCTCTAGTAATAATTGATTCATGATTTCTAAAGCTGAATAAACAAGTAACCACTAAATCATTAAGTTTTTTATTAATTATTAAGGTAGTCGGATATTTCACTCCCTCTTTTCTTTAGACAACACTAGTAGAAATTAACATCAGGTGTGGATATATAGTTCTTCAAAATATATAAATTTATATAATTACCAATTAATCTTCTCGCTCATTTCTCTCTTAACCCCGGCCCCTCATTTGCTTAATGACAACCTATTTAATATAATGGAAATAACTGACGTGAGGAATAGAACTGCTCTTGTATATAAATAACAGCTTGTATAAAATAATAAAAAACAGAGAGTGATTAATGGCCGTACAAACCACTGGTTAGCATCGATCACTGGCAGACACTAGGTTACGAAAGTTAAACGCGCGCACATGGCGGCAATAATTAGCAGTGCTGGAGAAGTTACCGCACGGTTATTTTTAGGTGCTAGTACTAACAAATTAAACCAAGATTTCAAAGCTAAACCTACTTAAATTTGAGCCGTATAGTGACGACGACCTAGCTAGCTAGCTTTATAATTAGGGAAAATTACTCACATGCCATTATAATTTTAGAAATTACCTATATGCCACCGTCAGTGACTGTGGCGGCTCCCATCTATCAGTGACACACCAATAACATATTAGCAAACCGTAAAAATTATAATGTCACAGAAAAAATAACCTGATTATATTAGATATCTAGCCGGCCGGCCGGCTGTGTGAAACCACGCACACGATGTGGACGACGATGATGATGATGCAGCAGGTGGAGTGTTTGACGTTATCATCGCCGACGTACGATCGATCGCGACAGCCTCTAATATATAAGCGATTAAATTAAGCATTAAACAGCTAACTAACGAGATCGATCGATCGATGGATCGATTGAGCTAGATGTAGAGATTGGTCTACGTTTACCTAGCTCATCACCGCGCGCGCTTTGTTTTATTAATTTGACACGGTCCTTGTATGATATTGACCAGGTCATGAAGTGACAGAAAAAATACTCTTGAATAATAATGGAGATTGGGCATATGGGTTAGTAGTCCATACGTGCAGAACAGCACCATGACATGTTTGATGATATTGGATTTGAAGTTCATGTCATAAATAAATTGGTGTAGGTTTTATTTTTATTAAAATCTCTCAGGTGATCAGAAGGATTTGGTAGCGCAGGCAGCTTTCGGGCAAGCAGTACGTGCATGCACGCACGGACCGTGTTTGCCTCCATCCGGCGCCGCGCGTGCATGCCATGTTCCATCTCAGCTCGATCGACCACGCAGACGTACAAAATCAAGCCACCGATTGATCGATCATGCATGCATGGCCATGCATATATGCGAACAAGCAAAGTCATACTCTCAGCTAGCTTTCAGCTTTACGAACGAAGTTTGGCAGCATTCGAAACATTATTGCATACGATCATTAAGATATATTTTGGATTGAAAGTAATACCAAGTAGCTAAGCTACTAGGCCTGTTCATGGTTGTCGGAGTTATTGGTGGGTATGTAAGCATGCCTTATAGATTAAATATGTACTAAACTACTCCGTATATTCCTGTAATCCAAATCATTAAGATGCGTTCCTGTAGTTGCACTGCAGTATGTATGCTCAACCTCAGCTCGCAATATTGAAACCAGCCAACAACTGATTAGTGCAGACGTGGTAGAAGAAGAAGCAGTCAACAACGAGAGCCTGGGTGAGTCTGTTGGTCACCCTCCTGTCTAAGTGTAATTACAGGGCCGGGCCAGTTTTGGGCTAGTGCCAGTTGTGCGACCGCACCGGTCCTCCGAAAGTATGGGCCTCCAAAATTTAGTATGCTAATAGGTCTCACAAGTATTAATAAAGCCCAGTTACAAATTAGTCACAAGTCACGGACAACAGGTCTATTAGAAGAAATTGTTTTAAATAATCTAGAGATATTTGTCATTTGTATTTACACTTATTAGTGTGAGATTCGTTAATGACTAAATTTTTCAATATTATATTGTATCTTTACAGTGAATGGAGGCCTCCATTTTTTGTTCCACACCGGGCCACAAAAATGTCAGGGCCGGCCCTGTTTGTAAATTAGACTGCAAAAATTATTAAAACTAATTAAATCAACAATATATAAGTTATGATGGTAAAAATAAATATGTAAATTATTAAATCTTTGTAGTCGCCGCGCGCGGCTAGCTGCGCCGCATGGACCGGTTCGTCGTCGAAGCGCGCGAGCCGCAAGCGGGGCATGCAGATGCAGCAGCAGCGTGGTCGTCGTCGACTCGATCGTCGTCGTCATCGTTGGCCAATGGCGGATTTCGAAGGAACGAAGCGTGCGTGCGTGCGTGCGTGCGTGCGTGCGACCGGTTTGGATGTCAGTGGGGTTGATCCATTCGCCACATGAATTCATTGACGTGGTTTGTTTGTCCAACGGCATCCATCCAATCGCCACGTTGGATCTGCCAAAACACGAGTGTACGCACTGCATGTACACCACCCATGGTCTGTAGGTGGATCGAGGACTTAGAACGACCCGAGATCTCCCCGAACCCCGTCGAGACGAGCTTCACATCATCGGATTTCAGTGAAAGATTCTTATATTGATTCCTTCACGTCGGTTCCCTAACGTTAGAGGAGCTTTGGTTCCCATAGAACATCCTAGTGATTTAGCTTATTTAATAAATAGTTTGGGATATAATTTTTGTCATAGTACATAATAACGTACCAGCTGGGCAGCGTGCAGGAGTATTGCCTGACCGGGATGTTCATCTGCTCCAGCGGTTGCAGTGTTGGATGGCGTAACGTTAAACGGTACGTACGTACGACGATGTCTCAATGACTAGGTCACAAATAAAAATGATCTACCATATATACATACGCAACGTTGTGTTTTTCCCAAATGCATGGAGTTAACGAAAACTAGCTTCGACAAGTTTATAGCGATTTGAAGTGCCTCTCTGACGCAATAGTGAGGCATTCAATTCCCAATGCCCATCCATTACAGGTGGTCGTTTGAGTTGACCCGTGATTAAAGTCACGCCTTTTGTAAATACGCCTATTAAGACATGTATTTTGTATGATTTTCTAGCTTTCTAATATCCCGACAACTACATATATTAGCTATTAATCCCATGTTTTCTTGTACTCCAGAACTAATAAATTCAACTATATAGTACTATACGACGATTTCTTTTCACTTATGCAGTGTGCGAGGTTTTTTTTTGTACTGGAGTACGTACATCTTCTAATCGCTAGCTTGTCATTTGTCAATGTGCAGGCCTCATGTGACAGAGACGAAAAGGAAAAAAAAGAAACAAGATGAGAAGTACCAAAAAAAAGACGAGCTGTACGTACCATCCATTGTTGGCTTAATGGCAAAATTAAACCATAAAGTATATATCTGATATAACCCCACATGACATCCATTTATTTTAGAAATTATATATACTTGTCCGTAGAATATAATGCATACTAATCTAGATTTTTTCATCTGAATGTTAAAAATAATTTCTACCGTCATCTATAAACGATCCTAGAGATTAGAAAGTATAAACTAACCTAAAAAAAAGGTGATACAGATCCGTTTCAGATTTGAAATTATACCGAACAGTACAAAAAATTTGGGGGGCATGTAGATCCATCTCTTTGAGTGTTGCAGTGCTGCTTGCTACGTATAAACGAATTAAGCCCCTGTTTGTGTTTGGTTCCTTTAATTTATCCGGATTTGTTTGGTTACACGACTAAAGTTTATAAATGCAAAGTTCATAAATACAGTTTAACAAAGATTTTTTTACCCCTAGTACACTTCTCCTGTTCTCGCGTCGTAAATGCAAGGGCTACGTATAAACAGAATTAAGCTCCTGTTTGTAAAGCTTATTAGCTATAGCAACCAAAGAATTAGCTAGGGGTTCCAAACAGCCTCCAGCTAATAATTAGTTGGCCCAATCCAGCTAATAGATTATTAGCTAGCTAACAATTAGCTCTAGAGGTTCCAAACAGGGCCTTAAGCTCTTGTTTGGTTTCTTTAGTCCAATAACTAAAGTTTAGTTCATGGACTAAAGTTCATAATACAGTTTATCTTTAGATTAATACCCTTCTTGTTCTTGTGCCATAAATGTGAGGATCGGAATATCTTTTATACTGTTTAGTCTAGTTTAATCCATTTCTTTAGACTAAAAGACTAAAAACTTTATACAAATTTTAGTCAGAAATTAAAAGTGTTACAAAACAAGACTCTAAATACGTCAAAACTTTCAACGCAGCATGGCGAGAGAAAAGGGGAGCGTAAAGCGAGGCGGCTAAAGCGGCGAGTGATCGGGTCAAGCTGCCGCGCTTCACCAATCCAAACACCGTGCGCTTCTTCGTGCATCGGAGACTTTAGTTATCGGTGTTTCTTATGTAAACTTTTTAAACGATTTTCAAATCAAGTATTAGATGTATCCGATTCCACGTAAGCTATCGAGTATTTATAATCTATCAGCAATTAACTATTCATATAAGAGAGAGAGAGAGAGATGGGATTTATGGCCTTGTCACGGAGTGCTTGTCAGGGACTTTTTAGATCGAGAGGCCAATTCTGCTCTCTGCTCCTTGTCAACTTCCATGTCATACATTATCTATCTTGATTTGCTGCGTGCGGTGGATGGCTACTTCTTTTATTATTGATATATACATTAATGTTCTTGTAGATAGACTTAGTAATTTAGAGAAAGTTTGATTCTATGGACTAAAAGTTTAGTTTGTATCGTATCATATGTTTAGAAATCGATTCGAAGGATTAAACTTGAATTAATTATAAAAATAATTATATAATCGGAGGATTATTCATGAGACAAATTTATTAAGCCTAATTAATCCATGATTAGTAAATGTTTACTATAGCATCACATTATCAAATCATAGTATAATTAGGCTCATTAGATTTATCTCGCGAATAATCCACCAATTATAAATAAATTTTATAAATAATCTACATTTAATACTTTAAAATAATATCTAAACGTTCGCATGTGACGGGACTATCTACTGTTCTAGTTCTATTAGCTCTATTTTGTGTATGGGCCGGGCCGAACTAAGAGGGAGGCCCAAATAGCAGCAGCCAGCCCACCAGACGACACGAGATTCCGCGAGAGCGATGGGGCGGCGCCTCCTCCAGTCTCCTCGCGTTCGCCGTCGCCACGCAACGCGCCTCGCCGCCGGCCAGTCGTTTTTTATTGTGGCCCCTGAATTTTCCGTCATTTACATCTCCCCTCTCTCTCTCTCTCGCACGCGGCACGCGCGGTGATTTTTTGTATTTATGTTTATATTTATTTCCACCTCCGCGCATCCTCCTCCTCCTCGTCTTCCTGTCGACTCCCCCGCCGCCCGCTTCCGGCCGCGCCCCTCCCCGGTAAAGATCGCTCGTAAGTCGTCACCTCTAATACTCTCCTCGCCTATGAGCTGCTTCCGTTGGAGGAGATGCGAGGCCCTGGTTGTTTTGGTTACGGTTTGGGGTGGGGGTAGAGGTAGGGGTAGGGGTAGGGGTGTGGATTCTCCGGTTTAGTTGGAGGAGATAGTTTCGGAGTTCGGTACTGATTTGTTCATGAACCGTGAGGTCTGGTGGTTCCTGATGCATTCGCGCTCGTGTGAGATAAACAAGCTGCGTCTAGCGGAATGATTCCGGCCTTCTCATTCAATTTGTCATGGTGGGCTGTTCTGTTGTTCTGTGCATTTTGGTTAATTGAGGCCAGCTTTCTCAACTTAAGAGTCAAGACCATGCGATGCACCAATTGGTAGCACGTCTTTCTCGTGGTAGCAACCGCAGGTTGCAAGTTCTGTTTATATTTGCATCAATGTTTTGTCTGTCCACTGAGGCTGCATACTATTTGCATACTCCTCAGTTACCCAATTTTCCATTTGAGTATGTTTGCTGCTTCATCATATGACCCCTTCTTTCATTGTCATATTGATGATAACATATAGGGAGATTTGATCGCACGCTTCATTTCAATTCGGTTGTCGGGTGTGTGTGTGTGTGACAAAATAGCAAACACCAGTTAACCATGGGAGAGTGAAAACTTATTAACATATATGAGAAACCCTATTAATCAGTAGGCCACTGGTAGATCGCTGTTGCAAATTCAACTAACTGATTAAAGCATTCTTTGCTGCAGACTCAAGTATTGAACTGTAGGCAAGTTCTGAAGACCTCTCCAGCTTTTGGAGAAATGTGTGAACGGCTTGTAGCCTGATGAGCATGCTGTCATGACGCTACATGGAACTGCCCTGTTCACGAGGCCTAGTGCTTACCAAGAGCTAAAGCTGTCACCAAAGAATGCCACAGTTCCACACAACTTATTATGTTGCAGCGCAGTTTATAATTCAGGAGTGGAAGGCCATCATGTACAGAAGCTACACATTGTTCCTAGCTTCAGAGTTAACTTTGCCAGGGCAAGCCATTGTCTGTATAGAAGCTTAAACGAAAGAACTACAAGGCACTGGCTGGTATAGATTTTCTCCCTAAGTCCTTCCTTTTGATGAAGAATTTGATCAGTGTTTTTTACCGACCTTCCTGTTGTGCGTAGCACCGATTTCATGTTAACGCTTCGTCAGATGAGGAATTTCGCTCATCACGTATATAGCGATCAGCCTGTTCAAGCGGTATAAGAATGTCATTAATCGAGGAGGCGGAGATAACCTAAAGGTAATTGATTCACTGTTCTTCACCTCTCTTTGTGACATAAATTTTCCCCACAATTATCACAGTGCCTTTCTTACCAGGAGTTTGTTAGTGCTGGAGTGAACGCATATGCTTTAGGCTGTACAGAAGAGGGGCTCAGAAAGGAACTTATGAACATTAAAGATTCTGGTCTTGAGATTGAAGGCCTGCAGTCCTATGGAGGAGGAACCAGCTTGAATTTCAAAATCCACCTTTGAGGTCACTACAACCATATTAAATTTACAGTTACTAGGTTATGCATCATCTTTTGTTGCCACTATGTTCTTTAGTCTTTATACACCAAAGGAAGAGTTTTACTTGGTATGTCTTTATCCCCCTTAATTAATTAATGATTGCCGTTTTGTCGATAGATGAAGTCTACTAAGTCACATTGCAAGATATGAAGCTTTATCTAGGGCCTGTTTGGCATGCTGAATTCCCGACCTATCCATGTGGAATGAGCCAGGAATTCAGCCTACCAAACAGTCCCTTAAGGTATCACGTAGTCCACTAGAGAACACATTTACCATGCAAACACCCTTGATAAGAGCTGTATGTTCATTTCTGTCTCAATGATAGTTTTTTTTATTCTGTAGGTCCGCGAATGCATCCTGTGGCTCAGCATAGTATTCATCACAATTCTGTGCACACCACAACCAACAATTATCAGGTGGTCTACTACCCCACCAGTGTCAGCTGACGCCTTGCATCAGTGGAAAGGATTTTGTGCCCTAATAGCAAACGCTTACTACACTAAAGGAATGGCATGGTGAGAAATTTTGATATTAGACATGCTCTTAGGGTGGTTGAGAAGATACCATATTTCTAGGGTAAATCTTAGTCTCTTGTACCTCATGTACTAAGAAACACCACCTCCTCAAGTGCTGTAAAATTCCACTATTCCTTTTTGCCTGTACAATTTTATGGTTATGTGCATATACATGGGCCAAAACTGTTGTTGCAGGTTACCAGTGAAAACCTTGCAGATGGAACAGATGGCTGTCATGGGCAGTTCAGAGGAACCATCACTAGTAGCTAGTCGGATGCAGTTAGTTTTCAGTACATTAGAGGTTTGTAACAGCCTGACATTACTCTCAATCTGTGCAAACTGGAAGCAGAATGAAATACTAATCGTTGTTGGCATCAACTCTGCAGGTGGTTAGTCCTCAATGGCCAAGAGTGTGATGAAGTGACACTGAAAGCAATACAAGAAACATGTGCGGTTTTACATACAATTGTCTGACAAAGAAACGGCATTGGCGCTGGAATGAAGCATCTGTTTCCATTTGAAGTCAAATTGCCAGATTTGCAATGTACACTACAAACAAATATCCTTAAACTCTGGGATTGTAAAGTGTTGGTTAATACATGTACAATTACTTTCAAACTCACTGGATTATCCGTGAACACTTTCGAAAGTACGATTTCTCATAAAAAACATCCTTTATCAGTATTACTCAGCTCCAATCCCCTTTGTTACGTTTGTATATAACGGTCGATAGACACACGCTATTAATTGTTGTGCTTTCATTGAGGGGCGTTTGTTTCCATGGACTAAAATTTAGTTTGTGTCACATTGTCAAATCATGACGTAATTAAGCTCATTAAATTCGTCTCACAAATAATCCATCGATTATGAATTGGTTTTGTAATACTCTACATTTAATACTTTAAAATAATATCTAAACATTCGATGTGACATAGACTAAAATTCACTTAAACCAAACACCCCCTGAATTACATAGCATAAAATAGAATTGTCAGTTTATATCAGAACCAAGATTCCCGTGACACAACATAAACTCGTTTTTGAGACACCACCATTTGAAGATCAATTATGGATCTATGTTCAGCTGTTCTCATGTTCACATCTCACAGAAGTTGCTAAAAGTACAAGGTGATAAAATTAAAAAGTGCTGCATTTTAGACTAACATTTGGAAAAAGGCTGCAAAGTTAACACGGTATGATGGAAAATACTTTCTCTCTCCGACCATTTTTGTCGCCCTTGAAGCAGACTGTCCTACACCCTGTTGTATGCCACGTTCTTGCTGAATAGGCGACGGATGTAAACAACTTGCAAAGCACTTGCAGCCATGAAAGCTAGGTACTCTGCTATTGTGTAGAACATGACACGCTTTCTGGTGCTCTCGTTTGCTGGATTCATTGACATGAAATAAGCTCACACACATCACATAACAGTAAGGAAACAGAATATAAACGAAAACATCAGGCTACTGGCACAAGAAAATGCTACATGGCAGCATGGCACATCAATTGCCATGAAGGGCAACATGTATTGGAAGAACCGAAGAACGTATTGATTAACCGTGGTGGTGTAACTGGTAAAACTAGTACTAACTAAACATCTATTTTACAAACATCAAGATTGGCCCTTAAAAATCGATTGATAAGAAACCGGTGATTAAAATATGACAAAGTAGAATGGAAGAACAAAGGAACTGAGCAAGATAAAGACAGAATGGAGGAACAGTATAGACGCGAGAGGCAAGATGGAAACTCACTCAAAGTGGCTTTATTATATTTTAAAAAAATAGTGAGGCTAAACTCAAACCCAAAAATAATATGCATTTTCCTGTCACATATATTAGTCACACTTTATCCCTATTAGTTCTTTCTGTTGGTGATATTTATCATGTGAAAACAGGATTGTTTTTGCTCGCATCATGTGGAATTGGGTGGTAAGTGGTTCATAGTAAATTCATACAAATTCATGTGTTCTCATTAATCATTAACAGGGTTAATGGAAATTGCCAAAGCTTCTAGGAACCGTTTGCAAAAGCAAGTTTGTTAAGCTTACTGTGTCGGTGACGAGCCTCACGGGCTTTAAGATATTTCTGCTCAGCAGTGACGGATTCTAGTGCTTCCTTCAGCTCCGCTATTTTCACATTGATAGGGTCCAAGTGCTCTACAAAAGGTAACAAATATAGCTGATGTATGGAAATACTAAAATGAATATCTCTAAAAATATAAATAGGATCACATATTAATTATGTTCAATGCTTGCAAACAAATTAATTGGCATCATAAGCAGATAGTAAGAAGTTTGAGGGGTAAGGTAAGTAACCAGAACAAACCATCTTTTGCCAGATTGTGCTCATTGGGTATGTGCCCCACATGAATGTAGAAAGAAACAGTCTCAGGTGCTCCATATGGATTATGGAAGCAAAACTTGTACATTCCACCCCTTGGAGCTTTAAACTCAAATTTGTCACCAGATTTCCCCTTCAATGAATATACAGTGTTGCCATCTGGTGAAGTTACCTACGTTCATGAGGGCACAAAAGAATATGAAATCAGAAAAGGTCATCACTGAAGCAAAAGTGCAACACAATGTTAATTCGGTACTAGTTGTCTAGTTTTGTCTGAACACTGATGATAAGAACACACATGCAGTGCATAATGCACTTATGAAAATATAGTTGCAACTTGCAGAAACTACCAGATTATCTTTATTTTCAAATGAAGTACCAATGAGAAACACTCCATTGCAAGTATCTCCAACATTTACTTATAAATGAAGACGGAAGGCTTTACAAATTAATCATTTGTCCACAAATCAATTAAACTACAATTAGTGGAAGAAATATCAAGTTAATCAACTTTCACTTTTTAACATTAGGGTATTAAGAAACTAAGGCCCATTTGGAATGCAGGAATTTCATAGGAAAAATTCAATTCCTGCATCAAGGGAGGTGAAACAAGCTTAGAACCCCAAACATGCCTAAGGGTGAACTTTAAAGTTTAAACCAACATCTCCAAGCATATAGAATAATTGCAACAGTATACATCAATCAATGGACAGAACCCACAGAGCCGAAGACTCTCCAACTGATCAATAAACTACAGAAGAAGCTTGCTTAAATTTTCCATAGGGAGAGGTATAATCATTACCAAATTTCATTGGAACTCCATAGTCCATGCCATTAACTAAAACCAACCACCCAAACAAAAGGGAGTAACATTTAGGTCCTAACATTTAAAGAGATTGCTAGAAAACCACCACATTATCACCAAATCGAACCTGGATGATCCATAGGCCACACTCGTATACACGGAAACGAAGTTAAATTTCCTGAACGACATGCCAATCCGCCGAAACTTCCTCCAAAGGTTCGGATTTTACAGCAAACCTCCAACGAATCAACAACGAGAACAGCCAACACACCCAGTTAATTCAGTTAAAAACTTTAATTAAATCAAAACCTACACGTTGCACATCGAATCGAAGTATCTTCAGATCACCAAATTTTGCACCACAAAACGCAGATCCAAAAGGGGACCACGATTCCATCTGATCCCCAATCGATCCAGCCCGCGCAGATCACTACGAAAATAAACCCATAAAACCCTCTAGCTACAGATCCTTGTATCCAAACCAAACGCGCAGTACAAAAGGTGCGAGGAAGGAGGAGGATCGAGCGGGCACCGTGAGATCGATGCCGGGGTGGTCGGAGCTCCAGAAGATGTCGTGGTCGACGACGACGAAGTTCCCCGACACGGTGTCGCCTCGTAGGGCACGAACTCGTGGATGCACTCGGTGTCGGTGACTGTCACCGACAGCGCCTCCGCGCGCCACGCCGCCGCCGCCGCCAGCACCGCCAGCAGCAGCATCGCCGGGCGCCACCTCGACATGGCCCACCGGTCCGTTAGCCGCTCGCACCAGCACCGCCGCGCCCCTCGCCGCGTAGGCTAGGGTCGGTTCTGGTTTGTACGCGGCGGCGAGGCCTAGCTCGCGCGCGGCGGGGCAGATGGCGATGGGAAGTCGGGCCGGCGGCCGGGGCGAGACGAGGTCACGGGAGCGAGATGGGAGATGCCACGCGTGATTTTGCCACAAGGGCT
Source organism: Zizania palustris (assembly GCA_019279435.1). Classification (NCBI taxonomy): domain Eukaryota; kingdom Viridiplantae; phylum Streptophyta; class Magnoliopsida; order Poales; family Poaceae; genus Zizania; species Zizania palustris. The sequence goes on along the minus strand of JAAALK010000822.1, from coordinate 70,662 downwards.
CTGCAAATGGCGTAATCCTGCACGTTTCCGCGACGTGGCCATGTGCGCGCGAGTGGCTGCTTCGCTCGTACGTGGCGGCGACGCCGGCTGAGCTGGCGGTGTAAAGGCGCATTCCAGTTTTACGTTTTCACGTGAAGAAGACGTATTCCATCACTTAACGCGTATTCTATCGCATGAATTGGGCCGGGCCGGCCGGGTCCATGAATAAAAACCCGTACACGTGTTGGTGTAAAATGGCTTTTTTATAAAAGGCAACCCCACTTAAAGGGTGGCCTGCTTTGATTGAAGCAGATAACGTAACAAAAACATAAGTTTCATGTCGGGTTACCGACGAGCAATAACGCACACAGGACATGCTCCAGCCACCCTCCCTGGCACAGTTTCAGATAAACACACAGGCAACGTGAGCGAAGCGAAGCTGAAGACATTCCCTAGAAAACTACACAACAGCAGAAACAAACATCCACACCAACACACCGCGCACGAAACTGAACTAACTAGCTAACCGAAGACACTTTCCTAGAACTATTACTGTCCATCCGCTCCTACTGCTCTTTGCTCAGGAAGAAGATTGAGGCCTGTGAGGCCGTCGGATGATGAGTTGTTGAAGCCTTGCAGGAGCAAGCTTAAGCACCTTGACGTTTCCTCCTTCATGCGCACTGCCACCAGCTAATCCACTGGTGAGAAAAACAACCATTTTATGAATGATCTGGAAAACATTTGTATACATTTTATTTTGAAACACGAGATCATTCCGCATCAACCAAATATCCCAGGAGCCAGCCCCTAAAATTTGCATAGTTATTAACATTTGTTGTTTTAGTTCTTAAACTTGCCCACCATATCAGAAAACCCTTGTCTGTTATCTGTTCTAACTCCCATTCAAGCGCCTCCTTAACAACACCCACAGAATTGTGATAACTACATTCAAACATCAGTGATCTACAGATTCCAATTGGCCACAGAGTTTACACATAGGATTTCCTCTCCAATTCATTCTACATAATTGGTCACCCCACTTGGATTCTCCCTTTCAACATAAGCCAAACAAAAATTTTCACTTTAAGAGGTAATCACACTTCCAGATTCGCATACTAATCAACATCCACAACCCCTCTGTTAATGATCATCCTATATACTGATTAGAATGATAATTTCTTATTATCAAGAAGCCACAACATCTCATCTGATCTATCATCCAGTTAACTCTATTACATATAGAATAGAATTCACAGACCAATCTCCCAAGTCATTTTCCCTCAAGATCTTCTTAGTATCCCAGCATTATTGAACATGTCTATGGCCTCAGCCACCGTAGCCTCTTTATCCCAACAAATATCAAAGAGTTTACTAAATCTAATTTTCATGGGAACATCTCCATTCCAAACAATCACTCCAGAAAGAACCCGAGTGCCAGCTCCAACACTAAATCCGCAACCCAACCTGACCCATTCATTGACTTTATTAAAACTTTTCCAAAATAAGATCCCCCACCATTTTTGTTTGAAGCATCCCTCTATCCATGTCATATTTTTCCTCAACAAATCATAACAGTAACCCTCCTTCCCAGTTTCTAAATTAAAGATCCATTTACACAGTAAAGCTTTATTAATGCTCTAATATCCATAAAGCCCATAGCCACCATCTCTTTCGCGCACACAACGCCTGCCATTAACCATATGGTATTTCTTCTTGTTAACTAGCCCTCCCAAAAGAACGAGATCTAATTTGTCAATTTCTTGACAAATCTTCTCATGGAGCATAAAACCCCCATAGTGTACAGAGGGAGTACTACTCAGACATGCTTAACCAATACCATCCTCCCACCATAAGAAAGTTGCCCATTTTTCCAAGATGCTAACTTTTTTTCTATCTTAGTAATCACCCCCCCTAAAATCACGTTTTTCGGCTTCGAGATATTAATTGGCATCCAAGGTACGTCATAGGTCATCACCACAGTTTGCGATTAAATCATCAGCCACAATAGTATTTTCGGCTTGGGACATACCTATTCCAAACACTTCACTTTTTGATAATTGATTTTCAGACCAGATACCATTTCATAGCAATATAGTATAAATTTCATCGGAGCAAGTTATTCTCATTAAATTCCATCATAAGAATTGTATCATCCGCATACTGCAGATGAGTAAACCCCCCTCCACCAAATGCGGCCAAGCCCGTTATGTGACCATGCTCACTCGCCCGGTTATGTGGCTTTTTTTAGAGAGAATTTTTACGGGATTTAAAAGAGAATTTTTTTTGGAGGGGGGGGGGGGATGTTGTTCAGGCCAATGCAATGTATGAGGAGATGGTCCTAAAGCTAAGGCATATGGGGTTGGTGGTATACAACACAATGCACTACAAGAAGCTGATGGCATCATTCGGTGTTCTGAAGCTGGGTACATGGATATTGTGGAAACACCATCCCATCTACATGCAGAATCACCATTCGTTCTCATGATGGCGGCTGTGGATCTATAATTTCCAGCATAACACAGACAAGCTAATCAGTGGTGGTCAGGATCAAACTGTCAAGATATGGTCTGCACATACTGGTGCTTTAACTACCACTCTACAAGGTTGCTTGGGGTCTGTCAATGATCTTGCTGTGACTAGTGACAACAAATTTGTGATTGCTGCCTGTAGCTCTAAAAAGTTATTTGTGTGGGAAATTAATGGGGAGCACCCTCGTCACACTCTGACTGGTCACACAAAAAATGTTTCATCTGTTGATGCAGCTGGGTGAAGAGCTGTGTTCTTGCTAGTTCATCCAACGATCAGACTATCAAGATTTGGGATCTTCATACAGGCTTCTGCAAACGCACCATAATGTCAGGGAGCAACCCCAACTCACTAGCTTTCATTGATGGTGATATCCTTTGCTCAGGTCATAGGGATGGAAACCTTCGTTTATGGGACATCCGTATGGAAAATGCACTTCACAGATAACTGCTCATCTTGATGTCAGCTTTGTATGTGTGTCACAGAGCAAAAATTTCGTTCTTACAAGCGGAAGGGATAATGTGCACAACCTTTTCGATGTTAGAACATTGGAGGTTTGTGGAATATTTAAGGCCACAGGTACAGATTGGTTAGCAGCTGGGGGCAGGCCATGTATAAGCCCTGATGAAAACTGCGTAGCTGCTGGCACTATGATGGGTCTGTTTACATCTGGTCAAGATTGAGGGATGGGGTGCCGGCCATCCTAGAGGGCCATTCTTCATCGGTAGTTTCGAGTGCATGGTGTGGGCTTGGACCTCTCGCTACTGCCACAAGAATCATATTTATATCTGGACCTGAGATCTATGGTTCCTTTGGTCATCCATCAAGGATCTGAGAGTTTTGTTTCAATCTATCAATGTTTGCCTTTCTTCCTTAAAAATGCTAGTTTACATGTAAATATCTTAGTTCATTTCGAAGTACTGTAAATAACTTGATATGGAAATTGACAGTGGCTTTCTTCTGACTAATGGTTGATCAATGCTCTGCTGGGTTTCTAAGGCAACAATGTCATGTAGGTCTTTGCAGGTGCAATTGCTGATCCATAGGGGTTATTCTTTGGAGGGAAAATGGATAGCCATTCACCATTGTTTGATGATCCAAACTTTATGGGAAATAACATCAGCTTTACAAGTGTGGATGATTTCTCTATCCTGCATCTCGAAGTGCATATGGATACTGGTACTTCAGTTGCCTTAGTGTGACCCTTCACTGTCTCCTACAGTGTCTTCAGTTGGATGATGTAGCTTAACAGGGATGATCTTTTTAGTGAAATGCGACAGTTATTCAACTTTCTGAAGCTACAGTATGTCATATAATTATGAACAGTGCGAGCAATTGCCTCAGCAAGTTGCGAGCCAGGGGGGATGTATATAGCCAGCAACCCTGTGGATCCTTGCAGATATTTGAAGCATTGGGAGCTGGAACACAATTAACTACTTCATCCATTTCAAAATATAAGCAATTCTAGGTTGTTCAGCAGAGATTATGGTTAATAAAAGAAATTAAATGGTTATATTTGGAACGATATGTTAAATGGAGCATATGGATTTTGGAGTAATAGCAGTCCCTTTTCTTTTGGCAAGATTTCATATCACCTCTATATTGGACTTGAGTTGTTCTTGTTCAAAGAAAGATCAGCGTGCCTGTCTGCGTTTTGCACTTGCATCTGAAATTCAGACAAGCGAGTCAAAAATCTGTAGTTTGATCAGTGTGTCTGCCTGAGTTCTGCACTTGCATCTGAAGTTCAAGCTTGCAACATAAAATCCGCATTTCTTCAGATTTACAAATTACAACAGACATCAACAGAAGATCTACAGGACACCCTATCGGCAGAAATTTATTGCGCCGGTACTAAAAGCGACCTACTGATAAACTAGCTAACCATGTTATAAGAATTGTACAGTTCAAGTGCACAACCAATGAACTGAAACCCAAAATCATCAAGAATTCCTTCTCCGCTGCTCACCATCCACATGAATGTGTCCAGAATCCTCGTCCAACCCCTGCAAGAGTGAGAGAAGTGTTTACTCAAACTCTTCACCACCCATCACTATACCGCTGGTCAGTGTCACAGGAAAAAACTGGACATCAAATTCAGTCAGTGTCCACAGAAAGAAGAAAGCTTGGCAATGAAACCGAAACAAACACTAGTCATAGAGACAATCAGACCAGATCAGATGGCCAATTGGCCATGCTGGTTTACTGAAGCAGAAAAGGCATGAGACTATGAGAGCATGCCTGCCCCACATGGCTTGGCTTATCCACAGGGTTAGCTGCAACCGCTTGCCAAAACCGGGGCCCTGACACTGACAAGGCACCCGTTCAAGTGGGCACGCAGCCACTGCTCCCAGCTGAGCTGAGCTGAGCTGAGCTGATCGATCGATTTGGATGCGCAGGCAGGGCTCACCACAAGAAACACCCATCATTGGATTCTTTTCCAACCCGTGGCGTCAATGATTGAAGCTGAAGTTGGTCTTGATCTTTTCGTGGTTTTCTGTGAATTTATGCAAAAGAGAATTTGTTGTTCCGAGAAGGAGCTCGATTCAGGCAGGAGTCAGGACGACAGTAGTTTTGCAAACATGCACAGCTGAATCAGCTTGCCATGGAGATTGGATTAAATTCATCAATTCATCGTTCAGGAGCTAATTTGCAGGTCGGATTGTGTTCGAGTTGAAGCGATAATTTGTATTGCAGCTTCAGCTCAACTTGAACAGACCCATCTATGCGAATCGATTGTTGATCTGAGCGAGAAAAACATCTATTTAGGGATCTGATCAAGAAAGCATCAACTTGACCATCTGATCAAGATCGAACAAACCAATACAATATAATAACATATTAAGACTCAACTTGATTTAATAGTCATCACCCAAACTTTACTAAGCTGCTAAGCATCATTAAATCAAGCTATGGCGGACTGCATCACAAGCTCAAGAAGCCTCTATCTCCACGCGTCGGCAAATTTATCGGCCGCGGCGAGCTCTCCCGGTCGCTGGCGCCGGAGAAATCCTTGCCGCCGCTGCCCTCCACGACACGGTCGCCAAAGATGTGCACCGTCCTCGGGTTCGGCCCGCGGGAGATGACGCACGTGTAGTCCTCCGACGACGGCTCTATCTCCCCCGGCGCCTCCGCCGGCGCCGCCTCCCGCGGCCGCCGCGCAGCGGCAGCCACAGGCTCTTGTTCTTGACGCCGAACTCGACGCGGCGGTCGAGGAGCACGACCTGACCAGAGTCTGGGCGGGCAGGCTGCACCTTGACCCCACGCGCCGCTTGCCGCCGCCGCCGCCGCAAGAACGCTCCTTTTCTGGTCGTCGTCGGTGCAGTCCAGCGCGTCGGCGAGGCCGTGCGTGCCGGCACCTCCGTCAACACCACGGCTTGCGCTTGCCGCCGCGTCCGGGCTGGGCGCGAAGGCCGCTGGCCGCGTCGAGCACCGAGGTCGGGCTCATGGGAGTAGGACGCCTCGGGTTCCGAACCGCTGCTGCTCTTGGCGTAGCTGCCGGAAGGGAGAGAGGCACAGTGCAGCAGCCTCGGAGAGGCGAACAACGCACACGCGGTGGCGCTCTTGCCGCCGCCGCTGCCGTCGCATGAAACCGTCGGCGAGCTGGCGTTCTGGCTGGGAAGGTGGCTTTGCGGCGCGCCGCCGCTGTTCATTGATCTGGACCTCCTCCTAAGGATCATCTCTTGGACCTTCGATCTCAGAAACATCTCAAGAACCGAACCAACTCAACAATTCTCCGCCTCTACAAAATGGCAGCACAAACAAACGTCAAATCCTGACGCCTTAATTCTCCGATACCCGGTGCCGGCAAGTCAGCAACGTATCAAGAACTGATCAGATCGCAGAAACCGAAGTGAATTTCAGTGAACCGATCATCCGAACTCGATCCTTCTTCCCTAATGGTGCAGCAACGAGCAGCAAGCAGCTGGCAAGAACAACCCTTCAGATCTTGCAGCCCAGACGGACGAGTCGAGGCTGCGAGTTTAAGCAACGGAGCACGAGGCCAACACAAGCCTCAGAAGTGTACTCAGACGCAACCCAAAGCTCATGAGGAGAAGCAAAATGGATCTTCAACCCTGCAAGCTACAAGAGTTGGCAAGACCCTCAAGCTATCACCAATTCTTCAGCTAGCTTGTCTGTAGCTAGCAGTGTGGTTTGCTGCACTCAAAACACTCAACTCTGCTACCAGCCATCCTACCCAAGAGATCGACACAGTCTTGAGTGACATGTACAGCACAAGCCTCACCACCAGGTTTTTAGAAGAAGACGAGACAAGAGAGAGAGAGAGGATGGTGATAGCACAATGTGGAGGTTGGGAGGGTGGTGATCTTAAAGAAAACTCTCCTCTCCTCTCCTCTTCTCTTCTCTTCTCTTCTCTTCTCTTCTCTTCTCTCCCTCACTGTGACTATGATGTCAGTGTTGGTTTGTGTGTGCTTGCTTCCAAAGGACAGGCTCTTATCTTGAGGTTTTTCCCCTCTTTTTTTCTTTCTTTGGTTTACTTCTTTTTTCATTGGCATGGTCCTAGCTTGCTGCTGCCTTCTTGTGTTGATGTTACTGTCACTGACCATTTGAGCCATGCACACGATGGTAGATTCCGTCGGTACACACACGGCACAGCAGCTAGATTTGCTGTCGACCTATGGAAGGCCAAAAGCCCAAAAGTCAAAATTTTTAAAAATTGAAAAATCATCCGAGTGCTGAACTGCTGATCAGATGATTCAATATCTCGGTGAAAGGTAGCTTAGCTCTGTCTATCTGTTTATGTTTCGTGGAGCACTAAAAAGTAAAATTCAAAACCGTTTCATTCCACTGCTCTGACTTGCTACGTTTATATGAAGAACACTCACCTTTGAGAAGTTACTGCCCCCAAAAAAGCTGGCTTTTTTATCGCCTAAACTTCCCGTTGAAGTGGAATCATCAGTAGCTAAACAACGACAAGATCGCAATTGTGGCCAGTCTCGGAACTGTTCCCCGTTTCTGTTGGCCTGTTCGTCGTCATGTACCGGGGCGCATGCGACGCCCTGCCCTGCCCTGCCCCTACCACTGCACTGCTTCTTCGTTCGTTCGCTTCTCGGCCCACGCCGTGCGTGCTGCAGCTAGCGCGCGGCCACGACGTCTCGGCTACTGAAACGACAGCAGCCATGGCAGCATAATGCAGCGCTTGACCCACCTGGTTTGGTTGCTAATGGCGCGGCAAGGATCAGGGCCTGCCTGCCTGCCTGCCTCAGAGATTCAGAGGGAGAGTGATAGGTATGGTTAACTGTCAGAGTTAATTGGTCTTTAAGAACAAAAAAAAACTTGTTTTGATTTACTGGCGGATGCTGTCATTGCGTGGATAAATGGTATTCTACATGTTAATTTAAGAACACAAGAAGTTCGCTTCTACATATTAATTTGTTTTAAAATTCTATAGCCATTAGATTTTATAATTTAAGAAAAAAAATTGAACCTTTCGTTTGAAAAGCAAAGATAATGGCACCGCGCGTCGTGCGTGCCCTCGCTGCCCGTTGGTGTGTCACCTCGCTCAGCCAATTATTGGAGCTCAGGATCCAGACGTCGATTAATATTAGATTAATATTTTGATATAAGCATTAAATTTTTTAAGGGTTTCATTTATTGTTCTTTAGAGAGGGAGAGAGAGAGAGAGGTATTAATTTTTTAGTGCAGTGACAAGTGACGACGAGTGAGTGATTGGTGGCAGAAAGGGATTGGCACATAATTTTTTTTAATCACAAGTGCTACCTGATGCTCTCCTACTTTTATAGGAGTACCATTTTGTTAATAGACGTTTGCTGATACGACTGATATCTGATATGGGTGGGCTCCATGTCGTAATAGAATTTTTGAAAATAATAATAATTTTTTGAAAAAATTCAACTCTAATACCGATTCAAAATATTACAAAAATGGTACTCATCGGCTGACCATCGACCGAATCAAGCCCTCCCGCGTCGCGCCACGCCGCGCGCCCCTCTACCACCCCACACTCCTACTATCGCCACGTGCCCCCGTTGCCACCCAATACGCCCACCCCATGCCCTGTTGTTGTCCCACGTGCCGCCCCACGCCCCTGCTGTCGCCCTGCGTGCCCGTTCCGCATCCCCGTTGTTGCCTCGTGCCGGCGCGGGTGGCATCGGGGGCGACAGCAAGGGCACGATGCAGCAGCCGAGACGTTAGGCAAGCGCGCGGGGTGGCAGCAGGGGTGCTGGGGCAACACCGTGCGGCGTGAGAAGCCTGGTTCAGCGATGGGTCCTTATTTTTGTAATTTTTTGAAGTGGTTATAGTAAATTTGATTTTTTTTAAAAAAAATATTATTTAAAAAATCGTCGTAAAACACAATACGGCGATATTATAACTCGCTAAATTTATGAAGGAAAAAAAATAGTCTCCACGTATGCAATCAGCCTCACTTAACATCGTCATCGCCACGATCATATTTTTATCATGCAACAAACAGTTGTTCCACCCATAGCTGCAAAGACGGTGATCGCTACTTCAGTTCGTGAAGAAATCTCGTAACAGTGGTCGAGAAGTAGACGTTTACTGCATAATCGCATTGAAAAAAAAACATTTACAGGGTGCTGGACAACGATGCAGTCGTGTGATTACATACATGTAGCATTGGGATTTAACAAGTGATTATTTCAGTAAAAGAGCAAGAGCTGGTGCGTGGTTGCGTTTTCTGACGGAACAAGTTGCCGCCGGGCACAAAATCTTGTGGGCTCCTTCATGGCACATTGGAAGGGTGAGACGTAGGCAGGTGGAAAGAACCTGCTGTTCTTTGGTACTTGGTCCAAAGCATGAAAAAAATTCAATTAACAATGGCATCATCGCAAATGATTCTCTTTTCAACTTTAAAAATCAAACCAATTAGTGGTTTTTTCTTTTATGTAATACCTATTTAGTAGCTATAGTATCCGGATATCTAGCTAGCGAGAATATAGAGAAATAAACAGTTTTGGATTCAGTTTATTTTCTGGTTCAGTAACTATTGATTCTTATGATTTAAGTTCAAATTTATACGGTTTATTTCAGCCTTAGATTTTATAAGTAATTATAATTGTTTAAAGCTAAGACAAACGTGTTATAAATCTACATCTGAATTTCTTAGCTTAGAGGCTAGTTCATGAAGATAGAATATAACCTCTCTACTTCAATTCCACCCCTAAATCTAGCAAATGATTCTCTCTCTCTCTCTCTCTCTCTAACCCATCTCTGTCTAGTTCTATACATGCTTCGTTTTCTCCTTCTTTGACATTGGCTAATAAGGGTGAAAGGGAGGTACACCAAACCAGCTCTCCTTGGTGCAGCTCTAGACTGTTGGATGTTTGCAGCTTGCGAATACTCTTTGCACTATATGCAGCAACAGTGCAGTGATTAGAGGGCCTTTGTTGGAAAGAGAAAGGGGAAAAACATCAAGGTGATGATGAAGAAAGCATCTGGACAAATCCTAATCAGACTAACTAACCCAACTTTTCCCCAAGCTTACGGTTTGTGACTTTCTGTGAGCGCAAAAAAATCATTTGCAGTGACAGAAAAAGGCAGAGAACTTCAGTTGCATCTGCATGCTTGTCTCCCTTTCTCCCTCACTAATGTGGATGAAGGAACAAAGGCAGGCCACTGTTAGTCACAGTAAATTAAGAATTTAGCTTGCATCATGGGAAGCTCCATGCAGAGCTTTCAGGTAAGATAGAGACCAAGAAAAGCTTCTCACTGTGAATCTTGCAGGACAGCCAAAACGCTAGAGTTGATCAGTCTTGGCTTCTTGTCATCTTAATCATTGGTGCTGTTAGTTACTGTTCACTGGGTAAATACCACTTGTTTTGCTATGTTCATTCATGGACAACTGATCAGTTTTGGCTTCTTGTCTTGATTGCAAGCATTGTTTTGTTTTATTGGACAGGTCAAGAACTTGAAGCAGTTTGTGCCATTGTCAATGAAGCTGACTAAGGTTTGTTTGTGCCATTAGGTTCATGGTTGGAGGACCAATTAGAAGGCAGAAAAAAAACAAGGGGGAAAATCAAACAAGGCCACTGACTTGTGAGATGTAGCTTCTGACTACTACTACCACCACCATGAGGAATATCAATGATATATTGTTTACAGATTTGAAAAAATAGACCAGTGATTTCCCAGTTTTAATAGAAGTTGAATCTGGAAGAGAACAAAAGCAGCAGCAGATATCACATTGCTGACAATGGGAATTAACTTTCTTGCAGAGAACTCTTATCCAGTTGATCAACTGTGTTTGTCTTTGCATCTCTACACACTGGATAAGGTTTTTGGTCAGAATAAATTCCTGGAGTTGTTTAGTTGTTTACACCAACTCACCAGAAACGGAATAAATTCTAACTAGTTGTTCTTTAGCCTTCCTCATCCATGAATGAACAGGCAATAATGCAGAGGGAAAAGAACTAAAGTACCAAACACCAGCACCTCGTTTGAAACATGAGGATTTCATCGTAGCCATACTCAAACCGCATTGTATTTTTCAGTGAAATTCCACTGAGCTGCAGATCAGATGAACTGATGAAGAGGACAAACTGGTGATCGCAGGGGCTGCAAATATTCCTCCTGCCAGAGCAAACATTGCATGTGAGGTAGCTGCTCGTTCCAGCCAGCGCTGCAAAACCACCAGGCACGTCACGTACTCACGTGCAAATCAGTACACGGAAGCTTTTGCAAATCAAATAAACAGAAACCTTGTCCTTACCGGCGTCATGTTGGAGATCATGTCACGTACTGTGCCAGGATTCAGAGAAAGAGACAACATGGCCGCCTGGGCCGGAATCCTCATGCTGAATGGCTGATTGATCTTTACGTCCCAGCCATCAGCTGTGATCACCGATCACGACAAGAAGGCAATCAGAGTGCAGTTAAATCAGCAGCAATCTGATACTCTCTCTCTCTATATATATATATATATATATATATACGGGAACGCTATTCTACACTATGGGTGTAGAATGCTATTCTACACCGATCATCCCGTGCTCCCACACCCCACCCAATCCCACCCCCTCCATTCCACGTCGGTGTAGAATAGCATTCTACACCCGTGGTGTAGAATAGCATTTGTATATATTATAATATATATACAAAATGTGTACCACAATATAAGTATTTTAGTACTAATTGTCTCATCAATCACCTCTGAGTCCATACCACCAACTTCTCTTATTTAAAATGTTTTTTTTCTCGATCTTAGACATGTTTATATTTTGGAACGGATAAAATACAACTGCGGGCATCTCGACTGAAACAGCAGGCATCAGAAGCCGTTATAATATTGCCTGTGGGTAATATAAGAGAATCATTTGATAGATTTTACTCTTAGAATTGTCAATGTGCTTCTTCTGTTCTAAACCTCTAATGGTACAATGCAGAAACAATAACTGGTTTTGTTGAAACCTTAGGGCGAGCTACTTCTTGATCTTCTTATCGTTTCTGCCCCTTTTCCTTTGCTCTCTCCTTTCCTCCGAATAGTGCTTCTTTACCAGCATCTTGTACATTGAGACTTTCAGGCAGCTAGCACGGAAGCTAACACCTCCTCTTGCTTTGCTATGTCAAGACTTCCTTGCAGGGCCAGAAGAAGCTTCTCCCCATGTGGCACTTCACTGTCTTCTAGGACTGTAGGAACATGATCAGACGAGGCTAGTATATCCTTTTGAAGTGTGGGATGATTTTTACACGGGTTAATAACTGGGAAGCAGCCTGGTTAGGCATATTAGATGCGCCCATGACAGTCCATAGGAGATCGGCTGAGAAGCTGGAAGCCAGGCTAGTAGGAATGTAGCATTTTTCCATTGTAATCACCTGCAAGAAGACAAGAGGTGTTATTTAGCCAACAATATACAAAAAGTTAATTGATATGGAGTATTAAACAGCTGAGCCAACAAGAGATTTGGTTGCATCCTGCAAGTCAAGAAGTTTCAATGATATCTGGGAATCTGTCTAGTTACCACTAATCAAGATTTAACAATATTGTACCAAATAAATCTTAACTAGTTACACCCAAAGGAAAAAAAATAGCTAGAAAGAATGACACATTCCAATACCATTAAAACAAGGGCAATAGAACTAACTAAACAGTAGAAAATTAATATCAGTGTATAACAACTATAAATATAGTACTAGTATGAAAAATACTTTTCTCAAACCAAGGGTTAGCAAAGTAACAAGCACCAGCACCAATTATTGTAAAAATCAAAACAAAACAATAATGCTATCAGCAATGGTAATAGTATACTAAATCTGTATAACAAGACCCTGGACACGTGATCATGTCAAGGGCGTTGACGCCCAAGGTAGCCGGACCCCGACTACGGAGATCGTAGTCTCGGTCCGTAGCTGCAGCAGGGGTTATACCCCCACGCTGCTGCCCTTCGACGGCGGGGATTAGAGCCCTGGCCGGCGGCTTAATGAAGAGGGGAAGTGGGAGATAGATTGCCAAAATACTTCTTATTCCATAATCTGTCTTACAAGGGATTATATAGCCTCTCGGCCAACCAACCTTCCTAGACTTAAGGGCTAAGTTACTAACCAACTAGGGATAAGACTACCATTACCAGATTTATTTGAATTTGAAACTAACAAACTGACTTATTCAAAATAGAAACTAACAATCCTTATCTCAATTCAAATTCAGCCGCAGCCCCCTTCCTGGGCCTTGTGCGCCTCCCTCTCTGCTGCCCGGCGCACATCTCGCGCACGGCGCCGTCGCGTATACACGCGGCCCCACATGACATCTCTCCCCTCCTCGAGAGGCAACGCGTCCTCGAGCTGGAATTGAGGATATTTGGCATGGAACGAGTCGACATCCTCCCAAGTTGATGATGCTGGAGATTCCCCTTTCCATTGAATGAGAACTTGGCGCACGCCACGCGCCACCCTTGACTTGACCGCCCTGGCTGGCTCTGGGACGATCGCCCCATGGCGAACAGAAGGCAGGGCAGGTGGTTCTTGCGGTGGAGCGCCCCGGAACTTCTTGAGTAACCCAACATGGAAGACGTCGTGTAAGCGGGCTTGAGGTGGTAGGGCCAGGCGGACTGCGACGTCGTTGATGAGCTCGACCACGCGGTATGGCCCGTAGAAGCGAGGCTTGAGCTTGCCCGCCGCTCCCTGTGGCATGGATGAAGTAGGGCCGCTGACGCAGTCGAAGCAGGACCTAGTCGCCTGCTTGGTAGGTGACCTCCCGGTGAAGACGGTCGTAGTGACGCTTCTGGATGGCTTGGGCCTGCTCGAGCCGGGGCCGAACGTCCTCCAGGAATTTTGCTCGCTCCTCCAGCGTGTGGGTCACTGCCGGCACTCTGGAATCACCATGCGCATAGGTACGCAGGGAGGGGAGGATCGCGTCCGTAGACGATGCGGAATGGAGTGTCGCGTAACGACGACTGGAAGGCGGTGTTGAAAACATACTCTGCCCATGGCAGCCAGCGCAGCCAGTCGCGGTGGGCGATCACCTGTCAAGCATCGAAGGTACATTATGATCACCTGTTAGCGGACTCCGACGTCCGTCCGACTGTGGGTGGAAAGCCGTTGACATCTGCAGCTTGGTACCGCTCAATCGCATCAGCTCGCCCCAGAAGTGGGATGTGAACACGGGGTCGCGTCGGAGACGATGGATTGCGGAATGCCGTGCAGCCGAACGACTTCGGTGAAGAAAGACTGAGCCACCGTCTCCGCCGAATATGGTTGCGCCAGGGGAACGAAGTGCGCGTACTTGCTGAAAACGGTCGACTACCGTCAAGATGACGGACTTGCCCTGTACGCGCGGCAGTGCCTCGACGAAGTCCATGGCGATGTCCGACCAAACACCCTGCGGTACCGGAAGTGGCAGCAATAGTCCGGCCGGGTGGAGGTGTTCCGGTTTGTTGCGCTGGCACACTGTGCATGCCCGAACCAGGTCCTGCACCATACTTTTCATGTTAGGAAAGTGGAAGTCGCGGCGGAGTCGGTGCAGCGTGCGCTGGACGCCCTCATGACCCTCCTCATGGACCGCTTGCAACACTCCTGTAGCAGCGAGGAGTCCGGTGGTAGGTATAGCCGTCCTCCGTAGTGGACTAACCCATCTGTGATGGCCCAAGGCTGAGACTTGGAGCCGCTGCTGATTGCTTCCTGCAAGGCCACCGTGCCGGTGTTGGAGGCATTGGCTTGGCGAAGACGGTCGAGGAAGTCAAAACATGGGCCTGACATTAGCAGGACCGATCCTTCTTCGGGAGTGTCGCGGCGTGACAGAGCGTCCGCCACGGCATTTGTATGCCCCGGTTTGTACGCAACTGTAAAGTCGAAGCGAGGAGTTTTCCCACCCAATGGTGTTGTGGAATTGTGGACAACCGCTGATCCAACAAGCATTTGAGGCTGTAATGATCTGTCTTGACCTCGAAACGTCGTCCCCAAAGGTAGGGCCTCCAGTGGCGTACGGCCTGGACGAGGCCGATTGAGTTCGCGCTCGTATGCCGCTAGAGCTCGGTGCGGGGGGCTACCGACCGGCTGAAGAAGGCCACTGGGTGGCTGTCCTAGACCAACACCGCCCCAAAGCCGTGCGACGACGCATCGCACTCGACGATGAACATTTGGAGAAGTCCGGCATGGCAAGCACCGGAGCCGAGGTGACCGCCTCCTTTAGTGCGGTGAACGCCTCCGCTGCGTCGGTTGTCCATACGAACCCGTCCTTCTTGAGCAGGGCGGTGAGCGGTGCGGCTATGGTGCCGTAGTTGTGCACAAACTTCCGGTAGTACCCGGCAAGGACCCAGGAAGCCGCGCACGGCCCTCGCGGAGCGGGGCTGCTGCAGTCTCGCACAGCCTGCACCTTGGCCGGGTCCATGGCGACGCCCGCGGCGACACTACGTGGCCAAGGTATGTGACGGACGACGCCGCGAAACGCGCATTTTGACTTCTTTACGAAGAGCTGGTGCTGATGGAGTGTGCTGAAGACGGCGCGCAAATGGCGTAAGTGATCCGCCCATGTGCCACTGTAGATCAAAATGTCGTCAAAGAAAACGAGTACAAAGCGGCGAAGGAAGGGCCGGAGTAAGTCGTCATTAGAGCCTGGAATGTGGCGGGGGCGTTGCACAACCCGAACGCCATTACCAAGAACTCGTACAGGCCGTCGTGAGTCCTGAATGCCGTCTTGTGGATGTCGGCTGGCCGCATGCGGACTTGGTGGTACCCCGAGCGCAGATCGAGCTTGGTGAAGAAGCGCGCCCCGTGGAGTTCGTCCAGCAGCTCGTCGACGACGGGGATGGGGAACGCGTCCTTTGATGGTAAGCGCGTTGAGTGCCCGGTAGTCGACGCAGAAACGCCAAGACCCGTCCGCTTCTGGACGAGGAGGACCGGGGAAGAGAATGCCGAGTCGTTTGCGCCGTACGATGCCGTGCTTGATCATCTCGGCACATTGCCTCTCCAATTCGTCCTTGTGGGCCGCCGGTATACCTGTATGGCCGGAAGCCACCGGCTGCGCGGTCCGTTTTAAGGACAATGCCGTGGTCGCGAGCGCGCTGCGGTGGCAGCCCGGTTGGCTCGGTGAAGATACCGTCGAAGGTCGTCAGTAGTTCGTCTAATAAATCCACTGGGTGACGTGATGGCGGTGAGTCTTGGCTCCTGTCGCGCGGATATGTCCTCCAGCATATGGAGCGGCCATGGCGAGTGAATGCCACTGTTCGGGAGGTGAAGTCCCACACCATCTTCCCCAACGTCACCATCCATTGTGTGCCGAGGACGACGTCGTAGCCGGCGAGTGGCATAACGTAGAGGTCGACGCAGAAATCTTCGCCGGCGATGACGATCGGTGCCTGACTAAGGACCCCGGGGCACGTGATCCGTTCGCCGTTGGCCACCGTGGCTGAGAGGCGTGGCCGGGAGTGGACGTAGAGGCCTGTACGCGCTGCTGCGGCCTCTGCGATGAAGTTATGCGTGGAGCCCGTATCCAGGAGGGCCTGTGAACGTTGCTGCACCCACCGTACGCGCACCTCCATAGACTCACAGATCGTCATACCCGCTACGGCTCGGAGAGAAACAGTGGCGCCTCTTGGCTAGTTGGGGCGCGCGCTTCTGTTTCGTCGACGAGTTCGATGCCGTGGACGTAGAAGAGCCGACGGCAGACCCTGTTGTGGCCCCTGGAGTATGGCTCATCGCAGTTATAGCACAGGCCGAGGCGTCTTCGTTCAGCTTGCTCTTCGGTGGTTAGGCGCTTTGTCTGCTGCCCTGTGCTACGGGATGGCGGAACCGGAAGCACCGGACTCTGGGATGGTACCACCGGGGCGGGAAGTGCCAGAACGGGGTGGGGCCGCAGGAAGCGCCGGTCTCGCCGCCGGGGTCGGGAGGACCGCCCTTTGCGCGTGCCGGGGAGGGGCCTGTTGTTGACGACTCAGTTCCATGAGCTCCACCTGATGCGCCAAACTCATGGCCATGTTGAGGGTCTCCGGGTTGTGAATCCGAACAGCGTGGCCGAGCGGTGGCAGAAGTCCACCCGTGAAGAGTTGCACCCTCTGGCTTTCATCGAGCCGACCAGCGCGCGACAGGAGTTCTTGAAACGGTTGGCGTACTCCTCGACGGAGCCCGTACGACGGCACTCAGAGAGCTCGAAGAGGGGCGCCGATCGTAGGTGCGGCCCGAACCGCAGGTTTAGGAGCTCCTTGACATCGGCCCCATGGCGGTGTGCCTTCATCTTCTTGTAGTTGGATGAACCACATATGAGCGACACCTCCAGCTGTACGACGCCATCCAGACGCGTTCTCGCCAAGGTGCGCTGCTGCCGGAAGTACGATTCGCACTTGTTGATGAAGACATGGGATCGGACTTGCCATCGAAGCGTGGGAAGTCGAGCTTCTGGAACCTGGGTGGGCGGATCGAGGTCGCGTGGCGCCTCCGTGCGCCGCCACCGCTGGTGTTCCGAAGTCGAGGAGCGATCCTTGAAGCCTTCCCGTGTCTGCCTCATGGTTGCCATGTCGGTGGTGAGGGCGTTCAGTTTGGCCATGAGGTCGGCGAGGGTTGGTTGATCTCCCATAGCCGGCGACGACGAGTGGATCGGCTGGACTGCGTGCGGAGGATCGAGAGACACTTGATACCAGGTTGTCAAGGGCGTTGACGCCCAAGGTAGCCGGACCCCGACTACGGAGATCGTAGTCTCGGTCCGTAGCTGCTGCAGCAGGGTATACCCCCCCGCTGCCGCCCTTCGACGGCTGGGGGATTAGAGCCCTGGCCGGCGGCTTAATGAAGAGGGGAAGTGGGAGATAGATTGCCAAAATACTTCTTATTCCATAATCTGTCTTACAAGGGATTATATAGCCTCTCGGCCAACCAACCTTCCTAGACTTAAGGGCTAAGTTACTAACCAACTAGGGATAAGACTACTATTACCAGATTTATTTGAATTTGAAACTAACAAATTGACTTATTCAAAATAGAAACTAACAATCCTTATCTCAATTCAAATTCAGCCGCAGCCCCCTTCCTGGGCCTTGTGCGCCTCCCTCTCTGCTGCCCGGCGCACATCTCGCGCACGGCGCCGTCGCGTATACACGCGGCCCCACATGACAGATCATGCCCTAATCCCAGATCAGATGCCTTGAAGAAGAATTTTTTTCATCCAAAGAGACATACCTTTATAAAGATAACTTCTTTGCTATGAAATCACATGCTAAAAGCATTACTCCATTTAAACTGCAGCATTCAAAAAGATCAAAAGAAACTCAAGTAACAAAACAAATCATATTACTTATTGCTGAAGTGCAACCACTCAAATTTACCTTTGAATGGCTACAGCAACCAACGAACCATCATTGGTCGGACATATATCAGCAATGGCTAGGTTGCTGTCCTCAGTTTCATTTGGCTCTAAGAGTTCTCCCACCTGTCAAATAGTTTGAGTTAGTTAGCTAAAAATAACTTGAAGAATTACAACTGGAATAAACAATTGTTCTGATGTTTTTGCTAGAAAACATAAAAAAGTGATATCCTCCATCTATTACTTTGTCTTGGATTTGACATGTATCAAGGATGCAACCATTTATGTAGTCCCATAGACGAACCTAAATAAATAAATGAAGCAACATCATGAAGAGATTTGAAAAAGCTTGTCGAAGAACATGCCAATATTCCAAAATGATTATGTACCCACAGTTGAATCACCGCCTCCAGATAAAAGAAAGCTCGGACCTTGTGAAGGCATGTGAATGCAATGCACGATACAAACCTGAATTGATATCCGTAGCAAATATCAAATGCATTAGCTAATACTTTGAAACTGTTAGCTAAAAAATTCATATAATAAAATGCAAGTTTCTAATACGTAATACATACCACAAGAATGTAAAAACTACGTAAATTAAGAATAAATAAAAGCACCGGCACTAAGCATACTCTGTATGTCCTAGGCAAAAGCTTTGAATCTCATGAGCCCCTCTTAGAGGATTTTTTGGGAATAATGTAACCTACAAAACAGATAGCACCAAAATGAAAAATGTAGTTGAAAATGATGGTACACCCAAAGGCTTTAAGGCATAAACTACTGCAAAGTACAAAGGTTTCATACTCGAATTTTGAAGTCCCGGTCAGCTGTTGCAATGAAGCGTCCATCTGGTGAGAATTTCTGTTCTCCGAGACATGATATAAGCATGCACAAACAGTAAGTTTGAGGCATAAAATGCTACTTTCATTTTACAATAGATTTTCCATGAAAATACAAATATATCACAGATGATATAAAACATAAAAAAATGGCATACCATGCTAGTAATAATACTGCAGTAGTGACCAAAAATTGGCACAGGTTTATTATCAGTTGACCCCTGCCCTCCATCGCTTTGCCCCACATTAACTAACCAAATAACACCAAATTTATCTGCAAAAGTTACATATAGGCCATCATTGCTAATAGCAACTGCACTGACCCTCTTTCAGAAGTTCTGCAAAAAAGAAATCAAACTCAGGCACAAAGAACATAATATATTAAGTTATAGCCACAAGCAACAACAAAACAACATTAGTTTAACACAGTTTCCGATAACTCCAAGCTGCTAATAGAGCATTGCTTGGTTAAAGTATGTCAATCAACAGTAAGGTGTGGATTGGTCTATTCTCTGTATCCCCTTCATTTACATCTCTTAATGAAATTTGACCAGAAAGCTTTACCAGTCTGGCAAAAACATGTTAAGGTGTGGATTCGCATACACATGCTGAATCATGGAATACAATAAAATTAGAAGGTCCACTAATTTGGTTCTCCATGTTAGTCACAGTGAGAATAAAACAAACAAGGGGACTTACATTGTCTGGATGCAGCACCATGAATCCGTCTTCCAAACTTTCACAAGCTTGTCATCACCAGCAGATGCGAACAAAAGACCATTCATGCTAAATGAAAGAGCTCTTATAGCATCCGAATGAGACCCACCACCAGAATCGTCTGACAATGAAACCGCACTGCCATCCCTGGATCCACAAATATACATTTGTTTGCACATTTCAGTATTCATCAAGTGAATTGCAAAATAAAAAAGGCCGACTTCCACTGACACATTCGCATTGCACAGTACAGAACAAAGCAAATGAGCCGATACACTATCGATAGAGAAATTTTCACAGGACTGAAAAATGTCAGAAGTTTCAGGTAATACGCGCTAACACTACAGTACAATACAACAAGCATTCAGGTTCAGGTAAAACGCCCCAACTCCATTGAAATCAAGCCATACATAATCGAAAATGAACTTAACGACACACTAGATCCGAGAATAGTTCGGAAGGCGGGCTACGAGCGAAGAGAGCGTTCCTTACTTGAGATCGAACACGCGGAGCTCGGACCCGACGGCAACGGCGACGGAGTGGCCGAGCGGGTGAGCGGCGACGAGAGCCGGCGCGAACTCCGCCGCGCCGCTCACCTCTGCCTCCTCGACGGTTGCGTCCTCCATTGCGGCGAGCAGCAGCAGCAGCAGCAGCCGAGACCGAGAAGAATTGCACGGACTTGGGCGGCTTGCTCTGCGTTCGGATTCGAATCGAGCGCGCGATGGGAGAGGCGAGGGGAGGAGGGGATCAGGGGAATCAGGGATTAGGGTTTATGGGTGGCTCGCTCATGGGGCCCACCTGACAGTGTCGTGATTAGATATTTAGATGGGCCTTGGAGGAAGAAATCCAACTTTTTTTTTCACCCAAACATAATATTTTCTCTGAAATAAGCCCATAATTATCTTGGGCCCGTTCAGATCATTTTGAGAATTTGGGCCTTTAGTTTTTGGTATTTCGTTTTAAACGATTTCTAAGATAAATTCTTTAACTTTGATTGAAAATTAATATATATATTAATAATTATAGAATATAATAAATATTCTATTAAAATATATTTTATAATATATGATAAGATTGATTAACAAAAATAGATAATTTATAATATATGATAGAGGGAGTACGTTTGTAGGAGTATGCTACTGAAATTTTACTCAATATTTAATAATTGTTGTTCTTTTTTGGCAAATAACTTATTATCTGTTTTTATTTTGGGGGGTAGATAACTTTTTTTCAAAAACATGAAAAATCTTGGTGGTTCATTTTGAAGCGATGAAAAAATAATACACACCATATTTAACTCCCTCTTTTCCATATAATAGCTGCCAAAATATCAGCGAAATCTGACTAAACTTTCTGCTGAAAACACTTCAAACTTTTACATATAGCTGCGCCAAAATAGGAGGAAAACCAGTGATATGATCGTATCGATCAAGCGGGCGTTGATGCTGGCAGTGGCTGGTGCTATTGTAGTGATAGATCTCGGTAAAATCGTTCAACGCCACTATATATAGTTTACATTTTCGGCTGGCCTGCAGCTATATCAAGTATATATCAACCAATCAATCACCGGATTTTGGACAGTTTCGGCAGCTGGATTCACTGCCGACAGGGGTCGTCTGAACCAAATCTGCATTGCCGCTCAACCACACATTCTACCTGAAGACGAAGAAGACAGCTGATCATATCGCCTCTTGCTTGATCCTGAACATGACACATCCAGATGATATAGATGCCGTAGCCAGGGATGGATAGATCCACTATATTTATCATTGATTTAAATAATTTTCTCTCTAATAAAACGGATGCAATGCAAATTAAAACTATGAGCTGATTAGACGATAATGATCCGTGTGATTGGTCCATGGCGGCGCGCGCGCATGCATGCAAGCTAGCTAGCTAGCTTCCTGCAACTGTGCAAGACGATAAGAGTACGTGGTTGTTGTGACATGTCGATCATGCATGTCGACGAGGGTATTCAGGGAGGAGAGGAGACATGGGCGGAGCGTTACGTTCATGGCCATGTCATCATCAGCCACAGCCAGGCCGGGGAGAATGAACGTCCTGTATGTACATATACGTCCATCGGAGACACGTCTAGCTAGCTCCATCGTTAGACGATGTATATATATATGCCGCTCGCGATCAGCCATGCATGCACGTACACAAGAGGCAGCCACAGATTCAGCTTATATTGGACGGCCGTTCTGAATTTTCTGACAGCACACGACCTTCCTGACGACGTGCAGTGTGCATGCGTGAGGCGTGCAGCAGCAACGAGAAACCAAGATCATCTCCTTGATCTAGCTATAGATTGACTCGACAGTCGACCCAACCATGCATCTATCGGAGAGAGTGTCACCGACTGTGCCTTGGTTCTTTCTTTGCACCGATATAGACTTTTGCACACCGCGCGAAGGTCTGATCGATGCTTCGGATCGATCGACTGATACTATACACGGATGACGATGACTGATCAGCTGCGTATGCACCTGTCGTAGCTAGCTTGACGAGATCATTCACGTCGATGATCAAGTCAATGCATGCAATCGTCGATCGATATGATTTTGCTGAAATGCTGCGACACGCTCTGAATTGAACTCTCGCATGCATGAGACATCCTATCCAAATCCGTGCACCAGCTAGGCAAAGCAAGTATCCAGACGTACTACATACAGGTGCCAAGTGTCGAACGCCGAGACGGTGCGAAAAGGTCAGCTAGGCAAACTGCTTGCACCAGCGAGCTGCTTTTTTTCGCTGTGTATTCTTTTTTGAAAGGCAGCAGGAGGTCGATCTCTGCTAATATATTAAGAGAGAAGTCAGACGATCGAGAAACCTTCAAGAAAGGCGCACCAGAACACAGGAGGGGCAGGATTTTTTTTAAATATTTTTTTTAAAAAAGAAAATTTCAAATTTGTATAACGATTTTGAAAAATTATAGAAGTAGATACCGGTCGGTACTTGAAGTGCCGACTGGATGCCACATCAGCTCCAGACGTGGCAGAATCTGATAGAGGGGACAGCATCTAGCTAGTTGGCACTTGAAGTGCCGACTGGAGTTGACGTGACATCAGTCGTACGACACTTTAAGTACCGATTGATACATATTTTTGCAATTCTTCCAAATCACCGTACAGATTTAAAATTTTCTTTTTAAAAAATATTATTTCCGGAAAAAAATTGGAGGGGCAGCCACCGAGGGTTCTAAAGAAGCGAGATTGTAAAGAATAAACTAGTAATTTAACGTATCATAGTTTGGGTATGAGCATCATTAAGAAATTTGCATCTTCGCATCACTTATTTTTTTTTTATGATTTGACTCATACATATATTCTACTAAAAATATCATGGCAGTGTTTGGTTCAAGGGCAAGGGTGGATCCAGTTTTTGTGGGACGTGGTGATACAATTTTTTTGTTTGATTAGATGGGATAGAATGATTCAGTTTTTTGTTTGGTTGGAAGTCAACGAGAATAGATAGGATGAAATCCTCTCCCAAAAGAGGGTGGATGAGTTCATATTATCTAGAAGGATTATTCTTTTATGCCGGATGGTTCTGTCTAGCCTGCTCACGAACCAAACACTACTCAGAGTGGATGGAATGATTCCATCCAAGCCCCGTCCAAGCAACCAAACGGACCCTAAGATAACAATAACAATTATTTTTAACTTTCAGTAGATCGACTTAGTTGTGCCGTCTGCTACAGTAATAATGCACACACGCGCTAGTGATATTCCTATTAAGAGAATGATTCGCATGTATGTTAAGGTGCTGTACTGCCGTATTGATGTGAGTACATACCGTATAGCAGTAGTGGAGAGTAGAGACTTTGTAAGCCGCTAGTACGTGGTAGGGTCCATCGATGATCGTGTCACGTCATGGAGATTGGAGAGGAAGCATTCCATTCCATCCGATCGATCAGAGCATGCATTATCGTCAGAAACTGGTAATTGATTTCTAGAATATATATATGTCATGACTTGATGGATGTTTTTTCATAGGTTCATCAGCTCCCAGTTGCTCTCTTTGACAGAACACGCAAAATGGGAGACATATATGGGGATCGGATCAACTAACCTGATGGTGCTAGCTAGTTCGTTGCTCTTAATTTCCCTGTGAACTAGGGCAGAGATTGAGTAAAATCTCCACGCAAACTTTGACTTGGAAATTAAATTAACGCGAAGTCGTCCTTGACACACAGTGTCAGCCATGTGCCGAAAACAGGCTCGTTCAGTTTATCAGTCAGTATGAAAACGTGGAACAGTAAGCTCGTAGAACTGAACAGTGCCCGGCCTCTGAACTGTGAAGAACTGTTCTTGTTTTCCTTAGCTGCGCCCTTATCTTCGGGGAAAAAACAGTAAACGCGCATGCAGTACCAGTCTATAGCTTGAGCAGTAGATGGCCAGCTACCAGCATGCATCTGATCATCTGATGGGTGCGTGTGCATGCTATCCAGGTGACGAAATGCAAAATCTGTTTTTTTCCCTTGTTCATAATAAAAAACAGTGTGTACATCGATCTGTGCGTATACTGAATTAAATCCCGGTCGTCGCGACAGCGAAAGGTAGCATATGAAAACAATATAAGGAACGCAACGTAACGCAGCAGAAAGCAAAGCAATTAGCTAGCTAAGCAACACCAAGAAACACCAAACTCAGAGGGCGCCTACTACTGCGGCGACCTAGGTGGCTAGTGATTCAGATCGAGTTCAGAGGCAAGAACAATTGTCATCTTTTGATCTTGCAGTCAACTAGTAGTTATTGGAGGCTTGGAGCTGGTCGATCGTCGGCGTACTTTGCATGATCGGTACGAGATAGCGGGTGGTGCAGCTAGCTAGCGCGCAGGCAGCATGGAGTTCAAGGAGGTGGAGTCGGTGGCGGTGATGAGCTGCGAGTGCTGCGGGCTGGAGGAGGAGTGCACCGACGAGTACATCGGCGGCGTGAGGGCCTACTTCGGGGGGCGGTGGCTGTGCGGGCTGTGCTCGGAGGCCGTCAAGTACGAGGCCGGCAAGTGCTCGCCGCGGGCGCCGGACGTGGAGGAGGCCGTGCTCGCGCACATGGCCTTCTGCCGCATGCTCAAGCGCGGCGGCCCCGCCGAGCGCGTCGCCGAGGGCATGTGCCAGATGCTGCGCACCGCGTCCGGGAGGCAGCGGCGCGCCTCCTCCTCCTCCTCCTCCTCCTCCTCCTCCTCCTCCTCCTCCTCCTCCTCCTCCTCCTCCTCCTCCTCCTCCTCCTCGCCGTCACCGTCGCCGCGAGCCGCTCCGGCGCACCACCGCGCGCAGTCGACGCTTTCTCTCCGGTTCGTATGATCGCTATATGCATAGCGGACACGCACACCATGCATGGCAGCGCGCGTCGTCGCGTTCCGTTCTTGTGAGGTGCACGCCGCGCCGCACGCGGTACTCTCTCGTCGTCCTCCTCGCTTCAGTAGACACCAGCATTAATTAGTACGTGGCTTCTATGTAAGTTTTGATCAAGTGGTGTTAATCACGTTGAAATATGCGTAAATGTAAATCAAGTTCAGTTTTCAGTTTTCACATAATAGTTATGATCAATAAATGGTACGTCTAATCCTCTTTTCTTGACAATTTCTTCGATTCTTTGATCATCGAATGGTATAGGATGATCTGATGATCATCAACTGATGGACTGTTTGGCTTCCCTATGTTAAAAATTTACTCCTATTATATCGAATATTCAGATACTAAATAGATGGATTAAATATAAGTTAATTATAAAACTAATTGCATAACTTTTAGACTAATTCACGAAATAAATCTATTAAGCCTAATTAATCTATTTT
Organism: Zizania palustris; assembly: GCA_019279435.1. Lineage (NCBI taxonomy): Eukaryota > Viridiplantae > Streptophyta > Magnoliopsida > Poales > Poaceae > Zizania > Zizania palustris. The sequence continues at coordinate 45,075 of JAAALK010000822.1, read as the reverse complement.
TAGCACATTTTTAATGTAGCACCACATTACCAAATCATTACTAATTAGATTTAATAGATTCATCTCGTGAATTAGTCTCATAGTTTTATATTTAATTTTTTAATTAACTCACGTTTAATCTTCTTATCAGAATACGATAAAAGCTAAACTTATTTCAGTGGAGTCAAACGATGTCATAGTCTGATACTACATAGTTTCATTTCCATCTTCTTCCGTTCCGATCGAGGCCTATCAGCCGGACCGCCATCATCGCCGGCCGCCCGGCGCGCGGCAGTTTGCTTGCTAGCTAGCTGCTTTCCGTGTAACCCATCAACTACTGTCCACCGACGATAGCTACAGAGCTGTGCCGAGCCTTGTCCGCCTGCGTCTGCCGGCCGGCTAGTCGACTCCGGCGTTCTCGCCGACTCGCCGGTGTCCACGCCATGCGCGCCTTTCCGTTCCTGGCCCAGCCGCCTGATTTTGTGGAGACCGTTCGATCGACCATCCACGGTCCAGATTGAGTAGAAACATCCATGTGTACTTTGCATAAAGGCCCCTTAAACTATTTGTTGTTACCTGCTACTACTCTCATGCAGAACTTGGCTTTTACATGGCCGTTCGATCACTCAACAGCGGTCCAGATTGACGACCGGAAAGGGAGTGATGTGTTCTTTTCTAAAATACACCTTATTTTAGTCTATTTATTTCACTTGTAGCCCTAATCCAAAGGTGGCGATCCGTAAGCCGTTGGATTGGGCTTCAGTGGTATGGACAAAATCCAAAATTCTGCACTATCGTAGGGGAAATTCCTATGAAAGCCCTTCTACTAACTCCATATTACACATCAATTACGACTCTTATCTCCAAACAAGAAAAGGGAAAATGAGAGAGGTCATATACTGTTAACTGGGCAACAAATTGTGAGTGTAAGATCAGGAAGAGTGCACAAGGTCCAATCCTTTTCATCCTCCCTGAGTCAATTTTAAGGAACCTTCATTTTTAGGAGCCACTGTCGGAGCTAGTTTTTTAATTCTAATCCGAAAAATTTAAAGAAGATAGTTCTTTAAAGTAGATGCTCTTACACCCTCTTTTGATCATTTCATCCTCAAGTTACTGTGGGATCTTTAATAGCTAGTAAAATTATGACTCCAATACTTTATATCTTATCATTGATAAATTATCATAAATAAAACAAAAAATCCTGTTATACACACAACTAGGAGAGCCGACTCTTGCACGACCAAACACACTGGCAGTGGGTTCAACTCTACTCATTTGCATTGGGTCGTCCGAGAGTCGACTCTTCCAACCGTGTGTATAGCATTTTCGTAAAACAAATCTAATGTTATTATGGATCACTAAACCCTACCAAACGCCAAACGCACCCTTACTCAAAGGTGAGATGCACCCAATTCTTCAGGATTGCAATTCCAGCAGGGTATCACAAGCAACAATCACTGAAACGAAAGGAAGATTGCTTCCATGCAGTACTGCAATCAATTGCAAACAGTTACCACTTGAACATTGCTCTTGAATCGCAGATTCACCGCTGCTGCTGCTGCAGCAACCTGTAATGTAATATTACTAGCCCAACAGAAGACAGGTTGCAACTGATAAGGACAAAACACAATTCTGGCAATATTTCACTGGGTGTATGGTGAAACTGGCAAGGATAATATGGGAGCAAATGTTCCTAAAGGGGGATGTCCACAGATTACCGCGCATTCGTCGCTATTACGGGTTTTAGTCCAAACCAGACAAATGGGGTGCCCTGTAGAAGGCAACACCAAAGAGGATAAAACAAACCATACGACATACAAGAACACAGGTAATATCAGTCGACCATATGAGCAGAGAGCCCAAAACCAAAATGTTCAGGGGTAGTAACGTTTGACGGTGCTTTCAAGATCCCTTAGCAGCAGCTTCTTCCAGCATGGCATTGAACTTCTCTTCTTCGCGCTTCACTTGATGCACAAGTTTCACAAGATTGGACAAATGTATATCGTATGGCGAACTGTCAGGAAAGGGTATGGGAATATGAGCACGAATCATACATCTTTCATGATATTGCTGCCGATGCAGACTGATGATATAATCCTTCTGGGAATACAGCTTCTGCTTTGCCAGCATGTACTCTGTTTCCTGAGTACTCTTCAGTTTTTTAAGAGCTTCCTCGATCTGACCTTCAAGTCTGGCAGCCATAACGTCAAAATCTTCAAAAATGTAGGCTGGAAGATTTTCAATAGCCCTATGCAAGGGATTTTCGGACCGACCAAAATAATATGGAGGCCCATCATCATCTTCTTCTGTTGAAACTTCTGCATTAAACACAAGGAAATACCTCAATTATGCACAAGTACAACAGCACAAACAATACATGAAGCAACAATATAAGTAAATCTGTGATCCAAATTATTTTGTAAGTCCTACATGGTTTAGTCATATAGCGTTATTTACTTATTTATACTGTGTTACCACATGAGTATCAGTCATTTCTACGGCAATGAAGCAAGCATGGGCATTACAAAAGGAGCTAGACTCATCATGTTACAACCTACATAAACTACCAAAGCATTACTTACAATTTCTAAAAAAAGCCTGGAGCACAAACCGCATATTATTTTAACTAATATGATTCAAAGATCAGCATAACCTAGAGTGTTACTGTTCTTCGTAATAACATAGGGAGCACCAAATGTAGTCACTGCAGCTAGGCTGGGAACTGTTGAGGAAATGGATTGTCATTTGAAGTTCCAGAGCAATATATTTTCCTAATATATAGTTCTCTCCTATGATCAGGTGCATGCAAAATTAAGTTACCAGCACTCAGTACTGCCTTACCATCATTATCTCCCATTTTCCAAACTTCAGCAAGATCAACTCCACGTTTTAGCTGCATATAGCAATAAACCATCAGTGCATAGCCTCAAAGGTTCAAACTACTGATAAGAGATAAATGGTGATGAAAATGGATGTTTCCAATACGAGCTAACAAAATACAACAGGCCATACCTTTGCCATAGCTGATCTCACATACTTTGCCAAGCTTCTTGCTTTCATTTGTCCTGAACCACGCAGAAGGTATGAGCCTGTAATCAGGATTGGTTCAATTTCATCCCTCGATTGAAGAGATTTGCATGTTTCCAAGAGTTCCTCTACATGCATCATCAAGTTGGTTTTGTTATCACAGAGCCTGCACAAATACTGCACATCCAAGTCAATCGAACCTCCAACCGTTCCAACCATAAAACTACGGTGAGCACACTCAAGGTGCGCAACATGCCCACATATGTAGTTCTCTTCCAGGACTGCCTCACACTTAATGTAGCTATAACCTCCAAAGGAATAGTCAACAACCCGGCGGCAGAAAATGCAGCAGCACTCTCGGCAGAAACCAGGATTTCTGGAGCAGATGACACAGTCATGTGCTGGAGATGATTCAATAAATCCCTCCCTCTCAAGCTTGCACAAGTTATTCCTGGCCTTACATGGTCCAGCTGGATCAGCCAACCCACATTTAGGCTCATGGAGCCCCACTTGTTGAGTTCCTGGAGACATTTTAGTATTAAAGAACAGCAAAACATGGACAATCAACAGAGAAGTAGCAGAAAATATGTGTAGGCAGTATATACAATCACAATGCATCTTCTAATCCATTAACACGCAAAGGAAAGAAAATATGTCATCTTAAACAAAGAAAAAAACATTGGTTACATGATGCCACCAGCCCACCACACTACTGGATCAAATCTCAAAGCAATTCCAGGTTAGACATGAACAATACTAAGACAAAAACAGTTCGCATGCTTTATTTACATGTGGATTCCGAGCGAGGCAAAATGAATAAATGATATGTTCTCCTTCATGTGTGTTAGGATTTGAGGAACAACACCATTTGATAGAAAAGAACGGATCTCACCATCACTTGAGTTGTGAACAGAGAAGAAGCATTGGTGCGACTGGCCTTCTGCCAGGAGAGGGAAGGGGGGAGGAGATGGCGAAGACGAACCTGTTCGCTCGAATGGATCCATTGGCAGCAAGATGAGGCTGTAGGTGGAGGTAAGGATTGGATCGGCGGCTAGGGTTTAGGATTTGGTAATGCAAGAGGTAAACTGTGTAGTGTAGAATAACATATAACAGAGGTGGAACAAGAAATGAGCTACCCCACAGGCTGGGCAAACATATCATCCTGGTATGGCCCATCCTGGTATGGCCCTCTGTATTTCTTAAAAGGTTACAATGGACTTTTGGGCCTAGGCCCTGGCTTAAGCGCCAGCAACCCAGGGCCCGGCTACGCCAGTTTATAGATAAGACATGTGTATTATACACAAGACATACATTAAAATGTTCAAATTGCATGTCCACCAAAAATAATAACGAAACCGTGAAGCACTTCCCAGATGGGATGTGAACAAAAGTATTTTGTAAATAGAACAGAATTATATCATTTTGGCTATACTGAGAACACAGTTTATTGGCTTCACATTAGAGGCAACTGCAAACGGAGATTCAATGCACAATAACAACTGTTAACATATATGGCATAATAAAATCAATTAAAGTGAGGCTAGTAACCTAGTACACTGAGAATCTACATTGCACCCTGAGTGGTCCAGTTGCCTATCAACTTTATTATTTCCAATGTGTTTTTTTTTCAGATTTATTTCCAATGTAATTATGGCATATGCAGGCAACTAGTGCCATTTTCACATTTCTTCACAGGGTTATCCTGTTAGTTAGGAGGTATACTAAGTGGTAAAGGTGAATAAAGTTCCAGCAATAAATCAGCTTCATGGGATTGGCAAGCCAATGGAAAAACCTAGCCACTCAAATAGAGTTGAAACCCAGTATATTGGGTCTCAACTCTAGCCTACCTCAACTTGCTTAGGATTGAAAGGCTTTGAAAAAGAAGAATAAATCAGCTTCAGTTACAGGAGGAGTGAAGTTTGCTCACAAAATAAAATGCCCAGATATAAAATATTTAAAATATGAAAGCTTGTACAACAATGATAATGGTAAGCCATATAAAATCAGAGGTGATTACACAACAAACACAAGATCACTGCTAGATTGAGGAAAGGAACACGGGAATGTCCTCACACAAGCATTTTTAGTTAAGTACTATTCCATATTAAATACTTCAAGAGAATCAAACGGGAAGTAAAAAACTACTCCATTATGAAATAAATGGTTTCCAAATAATGGTATAAAGCCTATGTATAGAAGCACCTGACACACACACAATGCACTGTAGAGATTGCCATTGCAATCTATCGGTGTTTTAACCAGTGGATCTTAGATCAGGAATAGCCTATGAGGGTTACTTATGTAAATGTGGAGGGGGGTAGCCAATGAAATCAAAGAACAAGCAAGTCACACACAACGGGACGAGGATTTATACTATATTGTCTTGTTTGGGGATCTCTTTACTATATTGCAATTTGCAAGAGTACACAATGTGTCTAATCATATTACAATTGTGTGTATGGATCTAGACTAGTTGATTGAAGGTAGCCGAAGGGTTCGATGTAGCCTCTTTGTTGTCTTATGGAGACCTATTAAGATGTCTTAACCTCTTTCTCCATATGGAATTAGATGTCTTCTAAGGGAGCTCTCGCCCTCCTTATATACCCTAAAAGTACAGACTCGTATGACAGTAGAAGTCCTAATCGGATTGCGAGTAGCAAACCTTACATAGTATGATACATGGTAGGATTCTTGTCTTGTATATTATACTCATTAATAAGAGAATATGACATATGGCGGTCGTGATGTACCCAGGTTCTATTCTCCCGACACAATCCATAACATTGAATGTCTCTGCAAATAAGCACCTAGTGCTACATGCAACCTAGGCTACTAGCCACTACAATGTCTTTGATGGTCTGCTATAGTACCCATGACTGCACATATTACAATACTCACCACGACTGCCACTTAGCTGATGTCAGAACCCAGTCTCTGGAGTCTGGCCCAGTAGTTCTATAGTACCACTATGAAAAACTATTAAAACAATCCATAGAAATGGCAACTAAAATGACATAAAACACAACAGAAAGGTTAACCTCTTTGGATGTTGTGTCCTTCAGCAGGGATCTTCCAAATAAACATAGAAAAGAATGTGCTAGGATCAACATCTGGAAATTCTGTCTTGATAAACTCTTCTACCTTTAGTTTACTTTTGAATGATATTTTTTACCAGTAGCATCACAAAAACGTGAGGGCGGTGTAAGGTACCTGTTCACAGATATTGTCAGGGGCAATGATATCGCTGCTGGTTCTTGATCTAAGATTGTATTTGAATGAGATGGCCGGCCTTGGCCCTGGACCTCGCCAGCATGGAGGAGCCGTGGTGCAACACATCGGTCGAGGGGAAGGGATCCAATCCGGCCAATAGGCATATTTATAATGCAAGCATATAACCTCTTAACAATTATTAAGGTGATAGGACTAGAACTCTTCTTAATATATAATCTCTAAAGATAGCAATCTATTCCAAGCTAGACTCTTAACTTTATCTCCCTGCTAATAAATCAAATCCTAGTAGATAATATGTTTTCTATGTTTAAAAATCCCTTGCCGGCAAGAGCTGGAGCCTGTAGTTCATCTGGACTCCTGGCCGCAATCTGAAGCCTACTCGGATTTGGCTTCTTCTTGAGCCTAGAGTACAGAATTCCCCATATGACAGATATATCCATAACAAAAGTCAACAGCACAGCTAAATTCATTTCTTGGCCAAAGAACCATACATGAATTATTTGGGCGAGGCTGTTTAACCTTGTTATTCACTGGTTCAAGTCCTATCACTAGCATTAAATGAATGACAGAGCAATTGGCCGATTCTCAAAAAATAATGATATAGTAGCATTAAAGCTTTCCGTTCCACTTCAGTAGATGAGTAGAATTTAACATTCCATCCCAAAGCTTGGTTCTCACTAAAATTACCTCTATTCCTTACAAAGAACAAAATTAATAACTTCAGATCGAAACTACTTAGACCTAGACAAAAGCATTTACCTGTCAACCCAGTGGCCAGTTGCAGCAACCCTGCATCCAACTTTCCATCCCCATTGATCTCCAGGACATGGCCAATTGTCAGGAGCATAGGGTAAGCCCTTACCACATGCATTGCCAGGAACAGGCATAGCAAGAAGACCATTTTTACTTTTGTACTTTTCTGATAAATCTTGTTCCTCAGCTATGTTATTTTCTGTTACCACCTCACTAGAGACCTGAAAGAAGCAGGAATATCAAGAGTATGTAGCCGAAATTGTACTCATGTACTGAACTTAAGATATTATTGCAATAGACTTGCATCAATTCTTCATTGGTTGAGTGAAATTAACCAAAAGAACAGTTACTAGAATGGACTATCCAATGCAAAGGAGCGATTTTGAAAGTTAAGTTTTGGCAAGATGTAAATGGGTTACATATAATGAGAGGTTGAAAGAGGCTTGTTACCTGTGTTTGAATACATTCTATATTGACAGATGGAAAATATCATAAAACAGTATTTAGAATAACCAAGTATAGTCAAAGTATTTAGATATAGTAGACATGGGGTAATTAGAATAGCCACCTTGTCAGTGGCGGATCTAGAAAAAAATTTAGGGGGGGGGGGGGGGCGGATTTAACTATACAGTAGTCATAAATAATCTATATATATAGATGTATATAAATTATTCACCATTTTAAATGAATATTAAATATAAAATCATAATCATAATAAAAATATTAAAATTATACAAGGATTTATAAAAAAAATACAGAAAATATATAGAAAAAACACAAAAAATATACAGGAAATGTAATGGATCAGGGCGGTAGGGAGGCGCGTGCCCCCTTGCACCCCCTGGATCCGCCGCTGCACCTTGTGAAAGTGAATTGATCAACTAGTTGCACAACATATAATAACAAGCAACTGCATGCCAAAATGGTACAAGAAGATACAGGTAAAGAAAGAGGGCACAAGATAAAGCTGCAAAAGAGGAGAAAAAAATGAACTGTGGAATATGGAAAGATGACAATAGGTGACATATAACAAGAGGTTAAACTAGGCTTGCTATTTGTGTTTGAATACAACTGATGTTTAATGTTTTGAAGATGGAAAAATTAGATAAGTCAGATTAAACAAAGATAGAAAACATCATAAGAGAACATTAAATTAGTCAAGTATAGTCAAATTATTCAGATGTAACAGGCATGGTATTAAAATAGCTACCTCGTGTGAGTGAATTATTAAAGTTGACAGCTAGGTGCACAAAATAACAAACAAAAATTGTGCACATGTGTGAGAACACACGGATAAAAATAGAGGCACAAAATAATGCTCAAAGGCACAATTTATTATGTTTGCAGTTTTTTTTTTAAAAAAAGTGCATATGCACCTAGCAAACAAAAAGGACCTTGCTACCCTATTTGCATATAGGCAATTTTGACATGAATTAGTGTTGGGCCAAGTGTGGTGACATAAATTAGTGTTAGGCCAAGTGTGGTTTGCCATATTAACTGCGACGACCAATAGCCCGCCTAACATTTGCGGCCAAGCTAATAAAAAAGGTGAGTTTATCACATGTAGGTCTATGGGGCTAAAGAAACATTGCACTATTGCAGACCATGATTTTGGTGATGAAACAAAACACTTGCATAAGAAGCATAGCACAACTACAGTTAGCTGTGGAGAAATTAGGGATTCAACCCATCAACCTTACCAAGGGCCAAGGCAAACACTTGCTCAACCAAATGTCAGCCAATCAAGTCAGCAAAATAATTTATTATCTGCTTGATAATTATTCAGATTTGGAAATAGATACCTCATTTTCATTCATCATTTCTTTCAAGCTTTTGACAATGGGTAATTCCGGACCATTCGATGGTTTCAGTTGAGGTTTCTCCTTTGTTGGGTCTTTTCTCGCCCTTTTCGCCGGCATACCTTTTGGGTTGCCATCAGCTGTACTGCCTGTGCATCTCTCCCTGTCATTACCAAATAGTTGTAGTAACCTATCATAGTGGTCAATTGTCTTCGTCATCCATCTCTTGGCTTCTGGTTTTCTCTGCAAGATCAAGTGAAATAGTTCCCGTCAGCTAGTGAATTTTCAGCATTGCTGCTTGATTGGCAGGAAACAAACCTCAATGATCTCCCTCCAAACATGTGGCTCAGCACAGAACATTTTGGTCACTGCACTCCACTTAAAACCACTCTCTTTCTCAAAAAGGTTCTCACATTCATGGAAGCTCTTCTTGATATGCTTGAGACGGTTCTTGATGTTGGACCTATCGATGGTCACCCCAAACCTCTTGCCAACCCCCGCGATGACGCTATCCAAGGCCACCCCCAGGAACCTGCTCTCGCCCCTGTTCCCGATTTCCTGCTGGTGCAGCAGCGCGTCGATGAGGTACTCGCTCATCTTGTCGGACCAAACCACCGACTCACTGGCGGCCGGCCTGTGGCCTCCCGCATTGCTGCCGCTGCCGCCTGGGCCGGAGCTCCGCTTTCTCTTGTCATTCTTGCACATCTCCCCGCCTCACGGAACACCCCCCAAAGCTCCCCCGGAGCGAGCGCCGCCGCCGCCTACACCACTCGACTGTCCACGGACAAGCCTCCCCCTCCCCCTCCCCCCTCCCCCTCCCCATCCCCCTCTTTCCCCTTGCTCCCACCGATTGAGCGATCAAGCCATCCAGGGTTACCTACCACCAAAGACGCGAGCCGCGAGAGCGGATCCGAGATCAGCAACCGCGAGATAGAACACGATGAGGACGAAGGGCTCGCGTGATCGATCTTACCAGCGAAGCGAGAGCGGAGAGTTGAGCAGACGGGGTTCTCTCGGGGAGTGGCTGCTCTACGCCTACGGTACGGTTCGGTCTACGTATGTATACAGGGCGAATACGCGTCTTAAAATGGAAACGAGTTAACACTGGCCTGACCCTGACGGCCTTGGCGGACTTGGCCTGCCACGTCACGGTCTCGGTGGCACGGCGCCACTGCCACGTCATACACAGAGAATTTCACAACCTACGGGCAGTTCAGTCAGAAGACGACACGTAGATCGGTGACGCGCTAAGTTCACAGTGGACCAGACAATTCAATAACCTATAGACTTTTCACTTATATATATTTCTTAAATAGTAATACTCCTTTTATAGGTAGATTATAAACATTTTTCTTAAATACAAGTCGTTTTATAATTTTTCTGTATTTTTTTATATTTTTCATAGTTATCTTTGTCAAACAAATGTTATCATTATCATAAATAAAGAACTTATCTAAAAAACAAAATAAATAAGAGACAATCATGTTATTTAAATTGATTTCTTAATTCTTTTGTATAATTCTAAAATCTAAAATAACTTATGCAAATAATAAGAGGGAATAGTAGCAGTAGGAAAGATGGATCCAAACTAAATAATATACATATCTCTACTGTACTTTGTATTTTTAACTTGCTATTTATAACAATAGTAAGTCTTTCTATTAAAATTGACTTACTATTTTGCTATTTTATTCTAATGTACTTGCTAAATGTGACTTCCTATTAATTTATATGTATGCAAAGAAAATAAAAATAATTAAACAAACTCAATAAAATATCAAGTTTGGTCGGCTGATGTAACAAGTGTATAAAGAAAGAATATAAAATCTCATAAATAACAAGTCAAAGAGCAAGTACAATGAATATATTTTTGAGTCATACTTGCTATTTTAGAGAATAACAACTATGATAATAATTACAATAGAGATGTTTACCAAATATCCACCTTATCGGTTGGATTCGTTTTTTTATTTGTGTGTCAATTATGTTAAAGATCATATATGATATAATAATTAATATATAAATCTTCATGAATCTTATTTGGTCATAGTACTATCGTCCTGGTCCCCTTCATCTTTCTCTACGTACAGGCATGGTGTGGCCGTTCGATTACCTCTATTGCTCATTCGGCTACCAAACCACTGAATTTGCCGCGATCTAATGAATTAGGGAAAATTACTCACATGTCATTATAACTTTCAGAAATTGTTTATATGCCACTGTCGGTGACTGTGGCGGCCCCCATATGTCAGTGACACATCGATGACATATTGGCAAACCGCAAAAATTGTAATGGCACGGAAAAAATTATCCAATTAGGGAAAAGATAGCCAATGGTATATATGGAATTGGATAATTTTTCAGTGGCATATTAGAAATAATCTCATTAAAATTCGAGTGAGATGTGTTTAGATATAATATTAATCAATCCATACCCAAACCATCCTATCGTCACCTCTACACATATGATACAATAAACTTATGACAATATTTTGGGAAATTTGAAAATATGCTATTATAAAAAACATTAATTTATTGTTGCTCTTGTAATGGGTTGACGATGTGGTAATCTTTTTGTCATGTTTATTCTTAACATACACATTTCTATAAACCTCACTTGATTTTAAAATAATATTTCAATATTATTATCGCTTTGCTTTGCACATAGTGATAATTATATTATCGATCAATTTGTATATTAATCTCTCGTCCTATAATATTATAACATAAAATCAAATTTGATATTTCATAATACAATGAATACTTAAATGTATGATATGTGATTCCATAAGACTCTTTGACAGTACACTAAGTGTTAGTTTCGATCCTAGGGAATAAGTCGGGATTTTAAGCTACCAAACATACTCTAAATGATAAATAATCAAATTTATTTTCTAACGTAATCAATCATCAAATCTATACCACTATATAATTGACGAGTTGATTTACTCATCTAGATAATCACCACCATTCATTGTTTACTCATACTCATCGAAACGATCTACACCATTGATCACCTTCTCTCAGCCCCAACTAATGATCCGAAATTTTCGGCAATCAATCTCAACCGTTTATTCTTAATGCTCCGCATCATCGCACCATTGATCACCTCCCTATTGCTCGTAATCACCGACGACCACGTGCCAACCCTAGAAAAAATCATAATCCCGCCGCAGGACATCCCTTCCCTTGCCCACTGTCGCCCTTCCGCTCGCCTCCCCAGCCCGACCCGTTCTGCTCACCTTCCCAGCCCGATGACGGCATCCCGCTCGCCTCCAAAAAAGCAGCACTAGGCCATAGCACCCTCTTTGTCGTGCCACTGCTTCTGTCACGCTCCCACCGGCGGAGGGCAGGATGAAGGTGGTCATCGTTGTACCGGGGCGGTCAGGAGGTTATCAAGGGCGACATCAAGCTCAAGCACTCGGTATGTCTCTCGGTCATCGCCCTCCTGGTCCATTATTCTGTTCCATTGTCATGTTCTTCCTGTTCTTGGTTTGGTCTCGTACTTCGGTCAGGTCTTGTTCTTGTGAGGGAGGCTGATAGGGTTTGGTTTGATCTCATGTAAAAATTTGAGTTTAGTTGATTCGTGAGTTCATTTTGTAGGCCAAGGTCGTGGATCTGCAGGAGGCTATCTGCGCCAAAAGCCAAAGTACGTACAGTTATCCCATCAAGTATATCTTAACTATATTAAAGCGGGGACTTACTCGTCCGTCCGCTCCCCCGCGCAAAAACCGTTTGCGCCGCTCGCGCCCCGCATGGAAAAAACAGCGCGCGCAAGCGCCCCGCATGGAAAAAAGTGAAAAAGCAGCGCGCGCAGCGCCGCATGCATGCATGATGCATGTGCGCGGGAGAAAGAAATGAGGAAAAAGAAAAAAAGGAGGAAAAAGAAAAAAAGAAGAAAAAGAAAAAATAAGAAAAAGAGGGAAAAAGAAAAAAGAAGAAAAAGAAAATAAAAATGTATTTTATATTTCGGTTTTTTTAATTATGTATTTTGCGCGGATGTACGAATTTGTGTAAAAACTCTTAGATTTCTAAAAAATCATGCAGAAACATAAATTTTGCGCAAAAGTCCTATTACAAAATAATGTTCTGTTGCAAAGCACAAGCATCTGACTAGTCTATATCTATACCAATATAATTAGTGAGATAGTTTACTCATCTAATCAATCTTAACCATTTATTTTTTACTCATATTCATTAGAATGATCTGCACCGTTCATCACCTTTCCCAACCAATCGTGGACGATCAAACTGTCGCACGCCCAACCAATCTTCATAGCCTCCACGCGCAACGCCTCAACCTCCTCCCCACGGCGTGGAGCACCACAACTGCTGGCGCACGTCGTCAGTCGTCACGCCGTAACCGCCCCCTCCGTAGTCCGCACCAACCCCGTCGCCCGTCGCCAAGACCTCCGTGGACAGCGGCCTCTTCCCCGTGGGGCTGCGACAGACCACCCGCGCTCGAGCTTCGACGTCTCGGAGCCTGCGAGGAGGACTGCTGCTGCTGGTGCTGGATATGGCCCTCCATTACCCAGCGTGCCTACCAGGCCGCAGAGATCATCGCAGCCGCCAATGAAATCAACCGCAGGTGCTTGCCCCTGCCTTTCTGGCCGAGCTCTGTTTCTTCCATTCCGCTTTCTTGAGTTCACATCAGTACAACATGACCGGTGAATCGGTGATCATGTACTCACTTGTTTGTTGCTTGATTTGAAGCCGCATTGTACCGGAGTACAGCTTCTTAGATGCGCGTGGCCTGGGCAAGTTTGAGTGGAAGAGCTTAGAAACATGCTAAAGGTATGGTTCATCCGAATGATCCATACTTCCCCCATTACTGGTGGGATAATAAGTTATACTCACCGGGAATAGTAAACGAAAATTTTGAACAGAAAGACATCGCTTCAAACTTTGTTTAATAGAAATTTCGAATCACATAGAGGAGATATACAAGACTGTTATGTCAACTTGTCAAGATGTTGGTACAGCGAGATTAGTTTCTGGGGAAACCTTAGAAATTAGAGTTCTTTGACCTTGCAGACTTGAATAATCGAATAACTCTGTACTACTAGATTGAGAATTGAAGGGACCGATGAAATACTGCTTGTCGACAATAGAACATTGTTATTAACAACGGCGACGAGTGGGAGCAGGTGAGGAAACTTATGTTGTAGACAATCATGTTTCGCTAGCATATTTTACTTTTTCATATATACTATTTGGTGCAGGATGTTGATACGCTGTGGTACTTTTTAACCATAGAGCGTGAAGATGATTGCTGGTGTTTGAACTATCATGACGATGTTGGATGCAATAGAAGCTACCTCCAACTATAGCAGTTGGTCTGATAAGACCCAACTATTTCAAAAGTGCAACGGTAGTGATCCCACTTTCAATTTTGGGATTTATAAACAAGCTCTAGCGTCTGGAATACTTGTTCCAGGAAACTTTGTCCCTAAAATCTGTTATTGCTTCTGGTGGGGATTACAGAATCTAAGGTAATGGAAGTACCAGTCTCCCTGATGACTGTTCTATAGGAAATATCTCATGATACGGAAGTTTTGGAAGATTTAGAACCCAGAAGTTAAAAACCACCCACAAAATGGATACTTCTTTATGAAATACAGATTTTTGATGGCCTTAGTCTGTGTAAACAAGTCCATTATTCACCATTTTCTAAAGGAATGAAAATAAACTGATATAATGTTTTAATGTTCTGCAGCATTTCACTGCCCGCATAATGGTCAATTCCGAAAGAACTGGAGTATATTTGTGTTATTCTCTGCATAATGACTGATTTGGTATTTCTTCGGTCCTAAGTTTATATCTAAAGCCAAAGTATTAGATGTATGTATGTCTCCATGTCTATCTTAACTATATTAAAGCATGGAAGTGGTCGTCCGTCCGCAGCTCCCCTTTCCCGTTCTCCGTGCAGCGCCTCTCACTTCCATAAAAAGCCAATCAAAATTTATACCCTAAAAAAACCGGTGCAACCACCTAAAAAAACTATTATAAAATAAGATTCTGTTGCAAAGCACAGACCTTTGACTAGTATCTATTTATGGTGCACCATTCTCGTCCGCTTAACTTATGTTTCCATTTAACAGTACTCTTGGTCAACAAGCACATATCCTGCAGAGGTGTTATTCTCTATTATTGCAATATGTGTCGTTGGGTTAATTCTTTTTGCTCTCCTCATTGGTAACATGCATGTAGAGTGAAGTGCTTTACTTACTACTCTTTTCAGTCCTTTTTCCTTTGGTTTATTTTGAGTAGCTTTTTTCAGACCTACCTTCAATCAGTTGCTGAAGAGATGAGAGTTAGAAACGTGATGTTGCGTAGTGAATCCATCACCATGCATTGCCTTCTCAGATAACAGAACGAGTAAGGTGATATGAACGCTACAGGTGGTTGGAGACCAGAGGAGTAGATGAAGAAAATTTGGACATAAAGCGTCATCTCTGTTTGGGCCCCTTAGTAAAAAGGGTTAGATATTTCAGGTCAAATACCTTATAAGTGTTTTAGCAATCTTGCACTGATATCAGTTGTCCTTTTTTGCTGGTTAGGTACCATTGTTTGAGAATATGTGAGCAATTAAGGCTTGCACTATACACTCAAAATGAATACATTTTGAGGAGAAGGCGATCCTGTGGATGAGATGCATTTCATCCTCCATGGCTGCTGCCCGCTTGGAGAGTGTGGCCCCTGATGGCGGACGAAGCGGATTCTTTAACAAGATCCAGTTAAAGGAGGGATCTTATGTGGCAACGAGTTGCTAACTTGGGCATTGGATCCTAAACCTGCTGCCAATTTCCCATCTTCCACTAGGACAGTGAAAGCTCTTTTTGAGGTTGAGGCATTTGCATTATGTGCCGAGGAGCTCAAATTCGTTGCCAGTCAATTCAGGAGGCTGCACAGTAGACAAGTTCAGCACACTTTCGGTTCTATTCCCAGCATTGGAGGACATGGGCTGATGGGCGGCCGTTTCACCCAAGCGGCATGGCGCCGTTATTACAAGAGGAAGATAGTGGAGCAGCATCTCAAGGAAGAAGAAGAGGCCGCAAACCCGGCAAAGTAGCAGCAACCACCACCCTAGACTTGCAGCGACCATCTTCGCATCTCGCTTTGCATCTAACGTGCTCCGAGGAGTTCACCGGCTCAGAAGCAAGGGTGTCCCTACTATCGTGAGATTGCCAAAGCCTCCAGAACCAAACTTTGACATTGATGAAGCTGACTAAAAACAACAATCACAATGAAATTGCCTATACAAAATTGGAGGGGTCTGTAGATTATGTACATAATTCAATCACAGCCAGCAGAGTTATGCTTGTCAGCCCCCATGTGCGATATGGCGCTTGTGTTTAGTGCTACCATATTTAATTTTATTATTCTTATAAACCGTGGTAAAATATCATGTATGTATATGTTTTATTTACCTTCCAAATGTTATATACTACTTAAATGATGAGTATATATATATACCATGCATGGGCACTTACCAAATAGTTTATGTTTCTTAATTATTTTATTTCTTACTTAAATATGTACACGGACACTTGCTAGCTAGGTAAATTTATATGACACCTATAATGAATTCTAAATCATACATATACCTACCAAATAAATGTGATATATCATATAAATTTTGGTTTCTTTGTTTTCTTTCTTAATTTATTTCTTACTTAAATTCGTAATTAACTTCCCTTATTGTATTTCTTAATAAATGCACGGTTACAGTTAAACCATACATAAATTTTCGTTTCTTAAAAAAATCAAATATACCGTTAGTAAAATTTAATTCACTTTTCTTGATTGTTTTCTTTGTAAATGCATATCTAAATTCATGTTACTTGAAAACTATAATTTACACCGAATTAAATTAAAAATAAGCATCTATAGAATTAAATTGAAGTTACATATAATAATAATACTTCGTAATGTCCTTGCAAAGTTACGTATAAATATTGTGTTTTACTAATTGTTTACTATACATAAATTGTTTGTTACCGTGCGAATATTTTATGATGTTATTTATTGTTATTTTTAATGAACACGCCGATTTAGTAAATAACATGTTTTAAATGCCCTAGAGGGTTATCCATTCTTTTTTTACGGGATGAATTTGATGAAGAGGAAGAGATGAACATGTACTTTATTGCAAGGAACTCTTAGAGAGTCGGTCACAATAGATGAAGTTTGACGCTTTATTGCAAAGAAGTTTAAAGAGATCTTTCTAACATATGTAAACTCTTTTCTTTTTCTTTTGACACAATCTTAATTTATACTTCATGTTCAAAATATTTATTGTGTTTTAATTTTTATCGTAGCGTTATTCCTCTCGTAATCAAGCCCGAAACCGAAAAGAACCGGTCGAGATTCGAGAGCTCGTCGGAATGTCGGATGGCATTGCCACTCCCCCGAACCCGAAGACGACGCTCCGAGTCAGCTCTCACTAATCGCTTCGAGAAGCTTCGGGAAGGCTATAGCCCGCCATGGCCGCTCCCTTCTTATCCACGCCTTTCCAGCCCTACGTCTACCAGGTGGGAGCCCTCCACTGCACGATCTGACCCTCTTTCGTTTTCGCACGGTCTCATCTCCGCCTAGATGTTGGGGCTAGATTCGAGGCCGTGGGGCTGGATCCACCTGATCCGCAGCGTTTTGTTTCATTCTTCGAACCTTCGTGATCTAACCCGGTTTGAATTGCATGGGTTGCTCTCAGAGCCCGGAAGGATCCGTGACGGCGTTCCAGATTTCCGGCGGCGATGTGCAGGTCCTGCAGGTAGTTTCTGGTGCTCAAATTCTGGTTTGCTAGCTCTTGTCTTCACTATTTAGAGGAATCGACCTCTGTTCATTTGGAATTGTTGTATCAAAACGTCTTTAGGTGATGATCAAGCCACAGGAGAAGTTGACCGTGAAACCAGGTAACTTAGTTGACCTTCTTCTTTTTCTTCTTCTTCTTCTTCTTATTCTTATGCTGAAT
Organism: Zizania palustris; assembly: GCA_019279435.1. NCBI lineage: Eukaryota > Viridiplantae > Streptophyta > Magnoliopsida > Poales > Poaceae > Zizania > Zizania palustris. The sequence continues at coordinate 27,312 of JAAALK010000822.1, read as the reverse complement.
TACCTGCTTATTGTTAAGCTTAGCCTTGTAATCATGGGGTTCAGTTGCAGAAACTATAAAATGCTACCACTCTTTTAGTTGTATCTTGTATGTTATGATAAACCACCTAAATCTAATGCCTTATATGAGAAGTTTCGTTTTCATTGTGGTTTTGTTCAGTAGTGTGTTTTGATTGTAATTTGTCATGATGATCCTAGTGAATCAAGGATCTATGTTCGGTTCCTTAGTCAAGAAACTCAAGACTACCCAAGTATGGACAAGGATTTACATTCCCACTAGATTGGCAAGGGTTCAAAACATAACATATATGTTGTTGTTGCTGCTAGTGCTCTTCATATAGCTTCCATCAATCCTGTGATGTTCTTAGAGATTGTTAGTTCACAATCCTGAATTCCTGAGCAATTAGAAACCAACATTATGCAGTGTGTAACTTTCATCATGTGTTGTATTCTTTAGGTACAATGTGCTACATGTCCGGGAACATCCAAATGGACAATAATTACTTGCCTGAAAATGATAGAGGTGTATGGCAGTGGATTTTTGGGAAAAGCATAAGCATCACTGTTTTCTTCAACCCTGGCTCTGATGATGGATATGTCGGGATTGCTGCACCATTTCCCGGGAAGATACTACCTGTTAGTATCTTTTCTCAATAAAGTCATTACGTCATTCAAAATCCTAGCATCACCTTTTACCACTTGTACCTTAGCTCTGAGCCATTACTTCACTTACTGTACAAAGCCATAATTTGTCATGGGGATTATTGCATCACTGTTGTCCTCTTATAATTAGCAAGATACATCATGGTTGTCATGGTGCCCCGGTGAAACCAGTCGCTAGGGGACCGACTGGACACCTAGGCTGCTGTTGCCTGCTGCTGCTTGCCTGCTGCCTGCCTGCTGCTGTCTGCCTGCTGCGGCGAGGGAGTAGGAGAGGGGGAGAGGATGAGAGAGGCAGAGAGGAGAGAGAGGCGACGCGGGGAGGGGTAGCAGAGGCGGCGGAGCAGGGGAAGGGGTAGCAGAGGCGGCGACGCGGCGCACGGGGAGGGGTAGCAAAGGCGGCGCGCCGGCGGCGCAAGGGGAAGGGTAGCAGAGGCGGCGGCGCGGCGCATGGGGAGGGGTAGCAGACGGCGGCGGCCGGCGACACAAGGGGCAGAGGCGGCGGCCGGCGGCGCAAGGGGAGGGGTAGCAGAGGCGGCGGCCGGCGGCGCAAGGGGAGGGGTAGCAGAGGCGGCGGCCGACGGCGTAAGGGGCAGAGGTCGACCGCACATTGACCTAGTCAGCCACCCAGAGACGCCTGGGCGACCGCCTAGTCGCCATGGGCGACGCCTTGAACGGCCAGGCGGGCGCCTAACTCCACCAGGCGAGGCGGGCCGGCATGGCGCTCGGTGGGGACCGCCTGGACGCCTAGTCGGCGCCTAGGCGTCGCTTTGACAACCATGAGATACATACCTTATAGGGACAATTTTCCTCTATAATTATGGTTGACAATTTTATCCTGTTGGATGACCTGTTCATTCTTTTGTTCAAAACTTGAAATTAAACCCTTGAGCACTCAGTGTTTTCCAATCTTTACCACCTGAACAGCTGAACCATATGTTTTACTGATAAATAAAAGACCATTATTGCATGCTGCTATTAGTTTGTGCGGTTATCAGCTACCTCACTTGCAGACATTAGATTTTGGGTATTTAGCAATTAGTAGTGAAGTATAGTTTTCCTCAGTGCTATATGGGGAATAACGTCATATTCACATGTAAGCCTTAATCTGATAAGCTGCATCAGATATAGGTGGATGGCTAGATGTAATTTGATCATATTAAACCAGCAAACCATGTCGCTCTGTGAATATGCATGCCTGATTGAGTGTTCTTATCTTAAAGGAACACGTTATTTATATCATCGATCAAAGATACAATTTTAGTCATAATATAAAATGTTTACTTTTGTTACAGATGGATCTAGCAAACTTTGGTGGAGAACTTCTTTGCCAGGTAAATTATGTGCTAAGTTAGTTGTCTGTTTCGAAACAATCAGGGGAACCTCATACTTTACTGTACTGTTCTTTTAGGCAGATGCTTTTCTCTGCTCAGTGAATGATGTGTCAGTTGCAAGTACAGTTGATCAGAGGCCGAGAAACATTGAAACCGGTGCAGAGGTAGGGTAATGCTGATTTGGATATCATATGGGACCTGGAATGTTTATAATTCTTTGCAAGCTAGCTACTTGTTCATTGTTGGGGAATGAAAGATGCACATTTCCTCTACAGATGATCCTCAAACAGAAGCTTAGGGGTCAAGGGATGGCTTTCCTTGTTGGTGGTGGGTCAGGTACAATTCGTTTCACTCTTTGTGTCACAGGTTCACAGACTGTATATAGAATTTAGATTTTGAAACGGTGATACTGTCTGTTCTTTAGAACATAAATAAACTGGGTAAACACTAGAGTAGGGGTTCATATTATGATTAGGAGCTGTGGTTCTGTAAGAAATTTAAGGATGTATTGATGGAATATAATGCTAAAAGAACAACATGATAAGGTTGGAATTAATGCCACAGTTTACATTAACACGATCTTGATGTTGTCAGCATTGGCAAATACTTAATGCACTGCCCAATTCAGTACATCGTTACATATTCTGTCATCATATGTTGAAGTAAGAAATCTCTGATTTGTTTCGTACTAGCATGAAACATTATTTTAAGCCAATATCCTTTTTATTTGACAACAACAAATTAGGAGTAATTTTTAACTCTGTCCAGCGGAGTCCCCTAACTTTGGCAGATTTTGCTCTTTACTTTTGCTAGTCACGCAGAAAATTCTTGCTCCTCGTGAGGTAATTGCAGTTGACGCTGCTTGTATTGTTGCTATGACAACCACCATCAACTTTCAGTTGAAAAACCCTAACCAACTGAGAAGAGCAGTCTTTGGTGTGAGTATATCCTCTCTTTCCCACCTACTGTTTATTGACTTAAGTTTCTTCTTGGTAAAATACCTTCTTTTCTTTCACTGAGGAAGCATTGGCCTGTGCAGGGGGGCAATCAGCTTACAGCATCTCTTACAGGACCCGGTGTGGTATTCATACAGAGCTTACCCTTTCATCAGCTTTCACAACGCATCGCGAGGTAAGACGCGGCACCACATCATTTTGCGCCGTCCCCAGCTCATGACTGACTGTACATAACTGAAAGTTTATTCTTGCCTCGAACAGTAGATCAGTGGCGGCCCCGAGCTTGAGGGACAATCCCAAGTTCTTCATCCAGATTGTCATGTTTTTCTTTGTGGCCTATGTCATGATTGTATCATCAATAATTCTGGCAGATGTTTAGATGTTGCAACAAGCTGTACGTGTATTTTTTTTAGGGAAGCAATTGAAGTTGAAAGAGTACAACTTCTTGGAACTCACAGTGCATTCTCCCCTCCCCCCTGTAGATGTGGCTCACTGTCTCCGGATTAACTTTACCAGGCATTGCAAAACTGCTGTTAGAAACTTTAGTGAAAAGTTGGAGGAATTCTTTGTAATACTTGCTGACTTGCACTTGTAGGATAGCGAGTTCAAGTTGCACAGGATGTGAGGAACATGGTACATATACATAATACACTTGCCTATGATGGCGCTATATTCTTGTATTCGAGTGTTTTACTCTTGCTCGGTTCGGTTGAATTTTGTCATGGAGTAATAAAACATTGTTCAATGTTTTGGATAGCACAAGACGTTCGATCATGTCGCTGCACTTTATTGGCTCGATCAATCTACTAAATTAAATCCTTCCTTTTTTAAACTACTAAATTAAATCCTTCCTTTTTTAATCTATTACATTAAATCCTTCCTTTTTTTAATCTACTACACTAAACCATCGTCGGTTTTAAATCTGCCACTACATTAAATCCTCATCGGTTTCAAATCTGCTACTACATTAAATCCTTATTTCTTTAAAATCTACTACATTAAATCCTTCCTTTTTTAAAATCTACTACATTAAACCCTCATCGGTTTTAAATCTGCTACTACATTAAATCTTTATTTCTTTAAAATCTACTACATTAAATCCTTGTTTCTTTAAAATCTACTACATTTGATCCTTATTTCTTTTAAATCTACTAAATTAAATCCTTCCTTTTTTAATCTACTACATTAAATCCTTCCTTTTTTTAATCTACTACATTAAACCCTCATCGGTTTTAAATCTGCTACTACATTAAATCCTCATCGGTTTCAAATCTGCTACTACATTAAATCCTTATTTCTTTAAAATCTGCTACTACATTAAATCTTTCCTTTTTTAAAATCTACTACATTAAACCCTCATCGGTTTCAAATCTGCTACTACATTAAATCTTTATTTCTTTAAATCTACTACATTAAATCCTTGTTTCTTTAAAATCTACTACATTTGATCCTTATTTCTTTTAAATCTACTAAATTAAATCCTTCCTTTTTTTAATCTACTACATTAAATCCTTCCTTTTTTAAAATCTACTACATTAAACCCTCATCGGTTTTAAATTTGCTACTACATTAAATCCTCATCGGTTTCAAATCTGCTACTACATTAAATCCTTATTTCTTTAAAATCTACTACATTAAATCCTTGTTTCTTTAAAATCTACTACATTTGATCCTTATTTCTTTTAAATCTACTAAATTAAATCCTTCCTTTTTTAATCTACTACATTAAATCCTTCCTTTTTTAAAATCTACTATATTAAACCCTCATCGGTTTTAAATCTGCTACTACATTAAATCCTCATTGGTTTCAAATTTGCTACTACATTAAATCCTTATTTATTTAAAATCTACTACATTAAACCCTCGTTTCTTTAAATTCTACTACATTTGATCATTGTTTCTTTAAATCTACCACATTTGATCATTGTTTCTTTAAAATCTACCACATTTAATCCTTGTTTCTTTAAAATCTACCACATTTGATCCTTGTTTCTTTAAAATCTACCACATTTGATCCTTGTTTCTTTAAAATCTACCACATTTGATCCTTGTTTCTTTAGAATCTACTACATTTGATCCTTGTTTCTTTAGAATCTACTACATTTGATCCTTGTTTCTTTAGAATCTACTACATTTAATCGCTTGTTTGCTTCCATACGCACCAGAGATAGAAGTAAATTAATAGGATCAACTAGCAAACAACGCCAGTAAATACAGCCTAAAGAAACAGAATTTGACAATAACTTCACTTCATTAACTCGCCACTCGTTCTCCCGCGCGCAGCAACCGATGCTTTGCAAGCAGACGAAACAATCGACGTGTACTACTTTGACGAACTTTTCGACTACACATCCCAAACATTCAAAAACCAAACAAGTTTAAAATCTTCGGAACATACATATTTTATAGGATTTTCGTACGATTCAGTTTAATTGGATACCACCAAGACATACAACAACAGTCAATCTAATGGTAAAGAATAACAAAATGTTTAAAAACAATTATTTGGTAATTTATCTATAGTTTTTTTAAAACGTACCGTTTGAAAAAAATTTAAATTTTGGAAATTAAGTTTAAATTTGCCATTAGCAAAGTGAAGGCGTGAAGCGAACGGGACGACGGCTTTCGGCGGAAACTGACAAGCGTTGCAGAAACCCCCCGATTAAAAGAAAAGAGCAGCAGCAGCAGCAGCACGAGGAGGAGGGGATTAAAACCCAAACAAAGCGAGCACTCGAGGAGGAGCCTTCCCTTCTCTCTCTCTCTCACACGCACGCTCGCTCGCCTGCTTCCCCCAATTCCTCCCCCCCCCCCCCCCCCCCCCCCACCGCCGAATTGGGCGCCCGATTCGGGTTGCCCCCGCCGCACCGCGGTCGGATCGAGGAGGCGGAGGGAGCCGGGCGGTGGCCGTGTGCGCGGGCGCCGCTACCTCTCTGCTCCGGGTGGCCGCCGCCGCTGCGGCGGGCGGGTGAAGGATTTGGAGGCGGAGCAGGAGGCTGCGGGGCGGTTGCGGTGGCGAGGGGACAGGTCTCTGGCCGCACGATCTGCTGATCCGGGACATGCGCGAGGCGCGAGCGTTGTGACGCGACATTTCGCTGGTTTGTTTGTTTTGTGAGTCTCTCGTCTCGGGAGTTTTTTCCTCTCCTTTTTTGGAATTGTGCTTCTGCTGGGTGATAATCTATTTAGAGGTACCCCTGCGACGTGTTTCCATTGGAGTAATCTTTTTGTGTTTAGCTTGCTTAAGCAAGTTGTTGATTTTGCACATTTCATGTGCTTTATGTTGCATTGCTTGAAATTTCTTATTTAGACTGGGTTGGATCCAAAGTAGGTCTTAAGGTGGATCATCATTTTTGAGTATTCGTTTAGGCTAACAATTTTTATGAGAAATTGACGAGGAGGAATGAGTTTTAGGAGGTTTCTGATTTTGCAGGGTCGTAGAAACTGGAATGGGCCATAACGGTTGTAAGCGGAGTCCCATGCCAGGGACCAAAGACGGTGGTAATAAAGGATTTGGAGAAGGCTACCTCCTTGGAGGTGAACATCTCTTCTATTGACGGTGATGTGGATCTTGGTGGAGGGCTTGCTCAGGCATGGAAGAAAAGAAAGGATGAAAGGGGTTCTGTGGATGAAAATGGGGGTGTCACAAAGAGGTTTTGAGGTCGAACTCCACGAAACTGCATGTGGATGTTGAGAGAGCGGAGGGTGTAGCTTTGGATGTTTGTAAAGGTGACAATTTGCAGAAGAAACACTGTGATGTCATAGCAGAGGGTGATAGAGTAAGGGTGCTGAAAATTGATACTTGCAATGCTGTAGAAGTCAGGGAAGTGATTGATGTGATAGTCAGCAATGATGTGGAAGAGGCAGTTAGGTGTTCTAAGACTAATGTGGAAAGTTTGGGTGTTGCTGAGATTGAAGATGCTGAAGGGAATGGCTTGGACACTAGCATTCAGCAATCTGGAGCTGGAACAGGCATTGGGAACATCAATGACTCCCAGGCAAACAAGGGGACTAACGGGCCTTGCCAGGGAGAGGTGATAGACCCATCAGCTACAGCAAATGATGATGGACTGAGCATGGGTATAAGGAGAACCAACAGTACCAGTGAACGAGAATATATTGGGCAAGAGGATACTATTTTGTGCACTAGTGATGATCAGAAAGTTGAGAAGCATTGCCAGATTGATGATGTGCATAAAGAAGCTGATATTTCTCTTATTGAGAATGGAAGATGCACAGTTGATAACCACACCACACTATCTGATTGCACTAACCAGAAGGGAATGGATGGTCCTGTGAATGAAACCAAGGGGGATTCAACTCCTGACATTGTCTTTATTAGGAGAAAGTCAATAACTAGAAAAACATGTGAAGCGAAGCAGGTGAAATCTGAAGACGAGGTTCAATTTGAGAAGCGAGTTACAAGGTCTGCTACAATTAGACAGAGAGAGGTTTCTGCAGGCACGTGCATAAGTGCCACAAACAGTGCTAACTTGGAAAGTAAAGAGGGAAATGAAGATGGTCTTCATCATTATACAAGGAAAGTAGGCAGCACTCTTCGCTCAAAATCTCATCACACTGATCCGTTAGAATGTGGTACTGATACAAAGAAGAAACTAAGAGTTACTACTCAAAGAACCTCAGGTGTCACTGGCAAAGATTATCCTGCAAGTATCACACAGAACAATGATTCAGAAAGTGATACAAAGGTCAATCTCAAGTCTCAACCACTCATAAGAAGGGGCAGCATTGTTAATAATACAGAGGGTGCGAGTTCTCGGATGGATCAGAATGTCTGTAGTTCAGCCATCACCGATAAAAATGATACAGAGCTTACAGATTCTGAAGGAGGTTAAATCTGAAAAAAGACCACCATGCAGAAATCAGTATATCAGTTGGTGCTAAGATTGTTGCCAGTAAGAAGAGGATATTGGAATCAGGGCTTGATAAAACTGGCAGGGAGTCAGCAGTTGCAATTCCATCCCTAAAGAAGGCAAGGAATGCATCTGCAGAAACTGAGCTAGAGCAACCAAAGAAGCCTTTTGGAAAGAAGATTACACGCAGTCAAACAGCTGAGTTGAGTACATCCGTGAATTGTTCTAATCAAAAGGCCTCTAAGCTGTCACAAAATGAATCTGATGATGATGGAACTGACAGTGATACTTCCTTAAAGAAAACTTGTGGAAGACATACTCGAAGTGGGGATCTTGTTGTCCCCTCAAAACAAGAGGATTCTAGTGAATCTGAGGAAGTGATCATAGTGAGAAAAAACCAGCAAAAGGGAAAATATCTTGGGCAGAAACAGAGGGCTGGATCTGCATCAAGGCATCCTTCTGGTTCATCGAGAAGAAGCCATTTGATAAATCTGCTTCAGCTAAATCTGAGTATAGATCCTTTTCTCATCAAGCAGAGAAGGAAAAAATTAAAGCTCCCAAAGGCAAGAGAATGGAAGACAAGTCTTCTAGTCCAAGTGAGCAGATAAAAACAGGAAGTCTTCGCGAAGAAAAGCGAAAAATAAGTGAACAAATAAAAACTATACTTCTAGATGCTGGTTGGAAGATTGATCTGAGGCCCAGGAATGGCAGAAATTACTTGGATTCTGTGTATATAACTCCTAGTGGTAAAGGATCTTACTGGTCCATCACAAAAGCTTATGCTGTGTTCCTTGGAGATATGGAATCTGAGCAAATGGGCATAGAGAAAAATCAGACATCGTCAAAGAAATCTGTAGGTAGCCCTGGTAAAAGGCATATTTCAGTGGACATCCTCAGCAAATTAAAAAGAATAGTTGTTAATAAACGAAGAACCAAAGTACAAGTTCAGAAGATGAGAAAGAAGAGACATGGTTTACTGAAAAAGCTGAAAAGTTCTAAGGGAAAACCAAAGGGGAAGAAGAACAAAATTTCAAATTCGAGAAAGTTGCATTTAGGCAGTGAAAGAAAAAAGCGCGGTGGCTGTGCTCTTCTTGCTCGTGGATCAAACAAGGAAGATGGAAGCAGCACTAATGGTTTTGTTCCATATAAATGGAAACGCACAGTTTTCTCCTGGATGATTGATCTTGACATTATTTGTATCAATACTAAACTGAAATGCATGGATGAAACTCGCTCAAAAGTTTTATTAGAAGGTGTAGTCACTAGGGATGGGATTAACTGCAGCTGTTGCAGCAAGATCTTTTCAGTACTCGAATTTGTGACTCATGCTGGTGGTCAATGAGCAAACCTTATAGAAATGTGCTTGTTGATGGGCTGGACTCTGACCTTTTGCATTGTCTCATTAATGCTTGGGATAAACAGTCTGATTCTGAAAAGCAGGCTTTCTTCTCTATTAGCACTGAGACTGACGACCCCAATGATGACACATGTGGTATTTGCGGTGATGGAGGCAATTTGATCTGCTGTGATGGATGTCCCTCAACATTCCACATGAATTGTTTAGAACTTGAGGTATGCATTTATATCGAGTGAGTAAATGATGTTTGATGTCTATAGAAGTGTATTTCCTTAATGCCATATTTTGTTAGCAATACCGTGCCATTATCTGGTATATCATGATATCATCATTATGTCATTTTTACATTTGTTTGCCTGCTGTGTATATTTAGTGATTTCTGGATTGGATGAGATGATTGAAAAACCTGATGATATGACCTCCTATTTGTTTTCACATTAAGGTTTAATACTTTGGAGCAACTTTCTCTAATGGATATAAACATCTTATTTTTCAGGCACTTCCTTCTGATGATTGGCGTTGTGCAAAGTGCTCCTGTAAATTTTGTCAGGAACATTCAAGTCAGGATGCTCAAGACATTGTTGAAATTGATTCTTCACTATGTACTTGTTCCCAATGCGAAGAAAAATGTATGTAATTTCTGCTTATACTTCTGTACGTAGTGATTCAGCAGTCAGCACTTTGTAGTCTTGGATAATTTCATATTAACAATTGATTATTTTACTGAAATATTGTGATTGTCAATGATGTTTCTGGTTTCTTCACCATGATGATGTTGTAGATCACCCAGCTTGTTCTTCTGAGATTACTAGCACATCCTGTGTCTCCAGTCAGTCAGGCATTTTTTCTGCCAACAAAGTTGTAGACTGGTAATACTTGTCAAACTTTTGTTCCTTTTCTTTCCTAGTTTCCTGTTTCATTGAACATGATTTCAGAGTTGATTTTTATAGTTTCATCTAAGTTTCGTTACTTTATAACAATTCGATGTTTACAACATTAACCTTTAGTCACAAGCAAGTTAGGGTAGGTTAGATATGAAACACAAGTCGAATCACATGATCCAAAGGTAAGAAAGATACTAAAAAAATAAAAGTAGGAATCATACTTACACCTATGAAATATCTGCACCATTCGTTATGGTTTGTGCAGCCATTTTCCTTTTTCTATTATGGTATTTCCTTTTTGTGCCCAAGTAGCTCTCCTTAATAAGAAACCAATATTGTATAAAGCAGTATAGGTATGTAATTTCACCAAGAACATTTAATGTTTAATTCTCATTTTGTTTTTTGTCTATCTAAATATTTCTACATGGTGACTGTCTATTTGAAGGGCATGTATTGTTCTGAATTTATGTATCCTTGAAATAGTTGTTACAATCAATACTCCCTACATTCCAAAAATAGTTGATGTTTTTTACTATTTCAAGCACATGTATCGCTTTGGATTTATGTATCCTTGAAATAGTTGTTACTTACAATCAATACTCCCTCTTCCAATTAAGTGATGTTTTAGGATGGTGCTGCTGAACTTTTGAAATTTAAATGTTGATGTATGCAAAAGTATCTGGAATTTTCACATGACATTATGACAATGATATTGATGGATTATATTATTCTAATCAACAGTGCTTTCATGCAGATAAGCCTACAATTTTTTCCTGCGATATTATCAATTATAGGGGAAAATAATGTACCTTGGATGCCATGGATAGTTTTAAAACTTATAGTTTATAATGAATGGACTATAAATAACATGTTTACTAAAATACATAAATTATGTTTTTCATCTGTTTAGTATTTTTCTTTTTGTCAATCATTACCTGACCACATATATTAAGTGACTGTATTAATAATTTAATATTGTATTTGACTCTCGGTCACAACATGATAACATTGATCTTTTATAATTTATCCTACTGGTTAATTGTTATCAACTTATGTCCCCTCCTGCAAACCTCACTCCCCCCAAGGAGTTACTAATAGTGCTTTACAGAGTCTGAAATCACAGTTTATGCGATGCAGCTGTTTGAAGAATTGCGGAATCTTCTTGCGGTGAAGAAGGATCTTGAACCAGAATTTTCTTGCAGAATTATTCAGCGTATTGGTGAGGATGTACCAGAAACAGTCCTTTCTTTGGATGAAAGGGTTGAGTGTAATTCCAAGATTGCAGTTGCTCTTTCATTAATGGATGAATGCTTTCTTCCGATTATTGACCAAAGAACTGGCATTAACTTGATACGTAATGTCGTGTACAACTGTGGGTAGGCATCACTCTTTGTACAATATTCATAGTGCTCTATGCAAGTTTGAGGTTATTTTGTGAAACCTGTGCTGTTGATATTGTTTTGGCTATGTAACTATTTGCATGCACCTCCTTCCTTCCCTCCCTCTTCTGTGTTGTTGGTGAGTGGGCTTATGGTGGGAGCTATTTCTTACATTAGCACTATAGATACAACATGATAACAAGATTAACAGCTTTTTATGCAGATTTGCTTGAGCACCTCTAAATTCATTAGAAAGTACACTTGCAAGCAATCCATACTGGCTATGCATGAATTAGTGCTTATGCATCACTGTAGCCCTGCGCAATTTCTGAAGAGAATTTTGTTGTCTAGTCCACACCATGACTTCACATTGAGACTTTTGGTGATCCTAATGGATTTTGGATTTGGCCTGTGTCAGCTCAATCTGAGCTTTAGACACATTTCCTAATATGACAGTATGCTATTGTAAGTCGTAACCAAGTAAAACTTCATTGAAGCCTTAAAATTGTTTCTCCAATTATTATGTGGTATGATCAATAAAATTTAATTCAAAATTGTAGGTGAGCACTGAGCAATCAACCACTTTAAAACATATTTGTATGTAAAGGTGTTTATGTTAAATATAGATATTATATTTATCAGAACAACAAGAGTGTCCTGAATGTTCCATATTACAAAAATATCCAAATGAAACCATGTGATTAATGTCATTAAGGAAAATATAGCTGCTGTATATTGCCTATGATGAATCATTTAATGACTGACTCATGGACATATGGACTATTGCTAATGCTTACTGGACACAATACGTGGCATTACACCATTGTGGCTTGTGTGCATTTAGTATACTAGTATGAACCTTCTGGAGTTCTGGTTTACGTTGTGTTGATTTACTTACTGGACTACGCTATTAATTTTGATGTTTGTTTAGGTTCTATTGGTTAAAGTTGTCTATCTTTGTTTAATAGCTGCATCATTCTTCTGTATTTGACAAAAAGTTGAAATCGAAAATTTACCTCCTTGAAAGATGTTTAATTTCTATCCCATTTTTGCCTATGTGCAGGTCAAATTTTGATCGGCTGGACTTCCATGGATTTTATATCTTGTTTTGGAACGTGGAGATGAAATAATTGCTGCAGCATCTGTCAGGTGAGTTGCTTCGTCTTGCCTTTTTTGTTGTATGCTATGTCCTGTGACTGTATTTCCATCTTGATGTAACTGGTTTATTCAGAGATTTCATAGATTTATACTGATCACAGACTCTACTTTCATAGCTGAGTTGTTTTGTTTCAGTTCCAGGCTTGCAGACATAAACTGCGAGTGCTTGATTGCAAAGTGCAGTCTTGCAAGAAATTATAGACAACCTTTTTTGCCTTTTTGTTACATGAACTGTGATGAAAATATGTGCGCTATGGTTTATTTTGTGTATTATTTTCCCAATGAATTGCTGGACTCTAATAAGATTCTCTTTGATCTCTTATCCTGAAATAGAATACATGGAACCAAGTTAGCAGAGATGCCCTTCATTGGTACTCGGAATATGTACCGGCTCAAAGGGATGTGCCGTCGACTGCTAAATGGAATTGAAATGGTATGTTGATCTGATGCCAAATCCATTCCTGCTTCGTGGTATTTATATGGGACAACAGTGAACAGTTATTGCAGGAAGTGAGATTATATTACAGTCCCCTAATTCTCCAGTATGTCTCATTATAATTATGGAAATTTAAGAAGCCGCTCAAAACCTAACCTCTTAATATATGTACTTTTTGGGTTTCAGCCTGAAATATGTCAAAAAATATGGCAGCAAACCATAACAAGTAACTTGTGCTTTTATAATATATTTTGGGCGTGCTATTATTGATCTGTTTTAAGTTGTATCTCAGATAGTAATTTTTTCTATTTTGGTATATTTTGTAATGTACATATTACATGACTCATTGTAATTTTATATTACGGATGGGAAGTGTATCAGTGTCCTAGTTTAGGTGTCTATGCATCTGTGCCAATAATAGGCTATATGAACTGACTTGATCTTTTGCTTGGTTTAACATTTGTTGTGTATACTAATGTCTTTTGTTATTTAAATTTCAGATCCTCGGCTCTCTCAATGTTGAGAAATTGATAATTCCTGCCATCGCAGAACTTGTGGACACCTGGACATCTAAATTTGGATTTAGTCCACTTGATGTTTCTGAAAAGCAAGAAGTCAAGTCTGTCAGCATGTTAGTTTTTCCTGGTACCGGTCTTCTTCAGAAGTCATTGCTGAAGAACACTTCACCTGAGGAACACCCTGAACCTCAAGGAGGTCGGCCCATATAATGTAACCCTCATGTATATTTCAGTTATTCACCTGCCCCTTTTATTTAATGGTGAGTTGCCATTTACACAGTTGGTGTTTTCTCTGGGAACAAGTCCGCGAAAGCTTCTTATATGACCAATGAAGATTCCCTTTGTTCTGTTGCAAATGCTGTGACCCAAGGTTCCACTGTCACTGATCATGGGGACAACAGCAAAGATGCTAGCGCCTGCAATGGTGATGTTCCACAACAATCTATTTTATGTTTCTTTTTTTCCTGGGGTGACTCATAAATTCAAACTCAGAGGAGGACTTGAGCTGATATACTGAATTTCTTATTCTTCGGGAAGATTAGGAACCCCAGTATATGACTGCCCCTAGACAATTAATGCTAGTATGAATAATAGGCGGCAAACATCTATGACTGGTGTCTAGAAAAGATGCATATATTCGAATTCTATATGATTTCAATATCTTTATATTGGTCTAATGATTTTGAATACCTGTTGCAGATTGATAAGCCTCGTTTTTTTCCGGCAAAAGGCGTGCCTTGCTTGTGCCAAGCATTAACAGATATACTGAAGACATGAAGCACACCAGTCCATTATTATTATCATCACTCTCTTCTGACTTGGCATGCGGTTATCTGCTGGCAGAAAGTAGCCTGGATAGAGAGGGCGCGATTTTGAAGATCCCTTGCAGCAGCACCCACCTAGGTTCTGCTCAATATTTGATGATTCAGTTCTCTGACCATTTAACTTTATGTTTACTTGTAAAGTCAGCATGTAGAACCGGGATGATAGTTTTATTCAGTGCCTTTTTGGATCGTTAACTTAATACTGAAGACCAACGCTGTCTCAAAATCTTCGTATATGTTTTATGATCTGCTATGTGACAATAGCTTTCTATTTGCCCCAGCCCATTTTTGCAACCAGATCTCGTGTAACAGTGTAAAACTCATTCATGTACGGGCAAGCAGAAACCTCAATTAGGTTTCATGTTTTCTCATGCTGCAAGTAAAACCCAAAACTAGTTCTTTTAGTCAGTCTTTCGTAAGTGCTACATGTCAATGTGTTTCTGGTAACTCTCAAATGTGCTATACTTTCCACAGAAGGGTTCAATGTTCAATACAATAGAGACATACGATCGGACAAAACGTCTGGACAGGACAGGATGATTGGTTAGGTTCGAATAATATAAAGAGACTAAAAGTAACACATGAACAAACATCAGTCATAACATATGATCACTGGAAAGCATTTACTTCATTTGTTCTATCTGCTATTCTCGATCTGTGGCAACGATGTTTTAGCAGGTAAAATGGGTCCAGTGTAATCACGGGAAGATACAGTTGCTGGCAGAAGAGAGTCCGCTGTGTTGAGGTCATCGAGGATCTTGTCCTTGACATCTTTGGGAAGAGAAGCAAATGGCCCTGCCTGACTGCAGCCTGCCTTGTTTTGGAGTATGGAGTAGATCTCCGGCAGTCCTAAGGGTGTGTTAGGCGAAGTTAACTTTTAGAGTTAAGCTAAACAATTTTTTCAGAAGTAAGATCTACTAAAAACACTTTAGAAAAATGAATTAAAGTGATAGACAATTGTTTACTCTAGATTCCGTATAGATTTTAATGGAGAGTATGTTTAATGGAGAGTATGTGCTCGTTGTGGCCGTCACGCTATTCAATTCGACAGCCGACCTGACGAGTGGAGCGGTGACCGCCCCCGTACCTCCTTATCCCAACGAGCCAGAGCGGCGGCAGCTGCAAACCTGCAACGTGAGCACATGCATGCGATGCAAACACAGCAACAAACTCGAAGGTCTACCTCTTTTCTTTCTTTTTATTTTGTAAAGAATTTACTCAGATGAATCGTTTCTATATTACCGTTTAGTTTAGTGCACGCTACACACAATATATATATCGGAACGTGCACACTCTACTCCTAAACTGCTAAGGTCTATAAAAATTCGTGGAACTGCTAGGACTGGTTTATAAAAAAACGAATAATTTAATTGGCTTTGTACAGAGCTAACAAAAAAATTCGATTTTTAATTGGTTTCCGCTCTATCTTGAATACATGGAAGAATAAGTAGACTGAATGGAAACAAATCCATGGTGATACGGTGGGCCGGTGGAATGGGGATCACGTGTTTTCTTCCGGAATTCACATTTTTTCTCTCCATAAATCGGTATGGTTACGGATGTTTGTTTCAGTTTTCTAACGACTATAGCTATTTTTAGAATCTAAAACCAAAATAAATGGTTCAGCTTCTAAACTCAGACGGCGAGAATCAGCAACTGCAAAATCTAAAATAAACTAAAATCTAAAAATTGAAAAACATCAGCTACTTAGACTAACTAACTACTAAAAATCTCTGATTGTTATAAGCTGAAACAACATGTTCTAAGTCATGCTTTATACGGAAGACGAGCGGAAAAAAGAACTAATTTGATATGAAAGTTCATGCTGAAGTAGAGTCCGGGGAAATATACGTGGTCGTGAATTACCGAACGGGTTATAAGAGCATAGTCACTTTAAAAATTGATTCCCCGTATAATTTTTTGAATCTATTTTTGAGAATACAAATAGTTTAAATATGTTTCTTTCCAATAGAAGTTCTAAAGTAAAGTATGTGAGTATGTTTCGTAGGGAATACAATGATTAATTTTGTGATTCTTTATTTTGGGAGTCATTTAGAGTATCTATTGAAGAAGATTTTTTAATTCTAGTTCAAAAAGTTAGAGAAGGAACTATTTAGAGCTTCTCTTGTATATGCTACAAGAAGACAAAAGCAACTGAGATTTTTCGTCGAGCAACATGAACAAAATCTTGACCATTATTATGGGTCTTCTTGCGCAGTTTAAAATTCCAAAAAAACAATTTGTAAATATGAAGTTCATGAGAATACAAAAAAGTTAATATTTTCTAGTTTGTAGTTCGTTTTTAGATTTTTTAGATTGAGTTTTATTTCCTCCACCCTAAAATATAGTAACCTTTAGACATGTCATATTTATTAATAAAATATCGTAATCAACACCTCATCAAGATGCATGACCGATGTATTTATACTACTTTAAAATTAGCTAATAGCGGTGAATCTGTCAACATCATAACTATTTCATTGATACATGGACCCTCATTGTTATTGACATACATACAATAATATTATATTTTTAAAATATTGTAATTTTTTTCCGTTTCTAAGATGAGCACATGCAGTATGGGCCTGCTGAGTGTGTCATGGGCTGGCCCAATGTAGGCTAGCTAGGGTTTTCTCTTGCTTCCTGTGTAAGTAATTTAATGGGGCAATGCTAAGGACACACGGCCGAATGTACACAAAGGACTCCCACATCCTAACTGAACGAGTCTCGGCCTTGCTTCCGGAGCTCAAAATACGCAGAAACAAAAACATAAGTGATTTTCTTGGAGATGTCTTGGATTGCTCCTTGCACGTTTGCACAATGTCATCGTGAAAACTCATCCAAACTAAAGCGTGTTGGGTTGCTATCTTGTTTGGGCTTAGTCTTTTGAGTTTGGCAAAAACTGATAGTGTTCAGTCTTGGATCGTGTTTTCATAATCATCTGTCTTCAGCATCGTCAGCGTTGCCTGTCTTGTATATTGGGTTAAATTGTGCTAATTGGGGTTGTTGCGTAGCGGATGGTCTAAAGGTGCGGTATTGTAAAGTCGGTGTCTCCGACAAAACTTGCTCTAGTTGCTTTCTAGTAAAGCTAGACTCGTATATGTTTGGGTAGTCTTTTTCTCAAAAAATTAATAATAATAAGTGATGGTCGGTGATGTTCGCATGCTGCACAATTGTTTTTAACATATAAATTGCATGAATAATATCCTAATTACATAATCTATTATCTTAGCCATCATTATTTATTCTGTCTTTGTCTAATTACCATATTTATATTTATATTTATATTTATATAAAGATAATGATATTATGAGGAATTCTAGTGACCATGGTGGACCAAAGGTAATGGACAGCACGGTTAGCACCTCACATGGTTTTGATTGGAAAGGCTAAAATTTTGAGAAGTAATTATTAATTATTGGTTAATAAGAATCTAGAAAAACTATCGTTTTCTTAGTTTACATATTCCAGTACATTTTTAGATTGTGCAATTATTGATTTTTTAATTTAGAGTTCGAATTTGAATTATTTTTTAAAAAATAAATGTAGTTGCCAAAAAAAACTCTGAAAGACCCATAATATATATCTTAAGAGGCGATGCTACTTGGCAATGACTTCTTCTTTTCATAGGACCTAAATCATCTGTAATCACGTACCATTAATTTATTAGCTGATTTTAGATTTTGTATCTACACTAAATTTTACAACCTAGAGAAAAAAATCTCTATTTGAATATTGAAGAGTACCTTAGGGCTACCAAAAATTATTGGCTTCCAAAACAAACTATTGAGATTGCATACAATCTATATTTTAGCACTCGGTGCAAAATATTCCATAACTTGTTAAAAAGTTTGAATAAAATAAATAAATTAAAACACAATTAAACTAAGTCCATCTACTTAAATATAAAAATAAATGTGTTCCATATAGTGTTTTGTTGGTGTTGTAAACAATATCGTCGAATATTACAGCTCTTTAAAACATTTTTTTATCAAATAATAAAATATCTTTTACCGAGCGTTTAAAATATTATCTTATTTTTATACTTTTTTAGAACAACTCTAAGGGAGTGTTCAGGGGCTAAAAATTTAGCCCTTGTCACATCCAATGTTTAAATAATATTTTGGAGTATTAAACGTAGGCTATTTATAAAACCCATTCATAATCGGTGGATTATTCGTGAGACAAATCTAATGAGTCTAATTATGCCACGATTTGACAACGCGACACTACAGTAAACATTTGCTAATCATAAATTAATTAGACTTAATAAATCTGTCTCGCGAATTATCCTCCGATTCTATAATTATTTGTATAATTAGTTCCATTTAATTCTTTGAATTGATGTACAAACATTCGATGTGACACGGGCTAAAATTTAGTCCTCGGATCCAAACCCGCTAAAATAAAACTTTTGGAAGAAAATAACACACCTCTAAAACGTAGAACTTTATCTTGTATCATGGCAAGCTTCCCGTGTGCCCGGAGCAAAAGTGGGCAAGATAAACGAGCGGTCCGGATGTGCCGGGAGAGGTATTTGAACCACCGCCTCTGAATCGCTAAAACCCTCCTCCTTCTTCCTTCCTCCTCCTCCCGCCGTCACGTCCTGTGGCGGCTATCTTCGTGCGCCCCTCTCCCTCCCCTCTCCTAGGGTTTTATCTACCACGACCTGTCGTCTCTACCTACCACAGGAACTGTCGCCTGTTGCCTCGGTTCGTTGCTGATTATAGCGCCAGAATTGTAGCGGCCTTCGGATCCGTTCCGCCGCAGGCGGTGTGGGCTGTGGTAGATCGAATTGCGTGGGGGGAGGAGGATCCATGGCGGCCGTTGCTCCTGCTGCCGCTGCTGGCGACCGTATCCTTGGTTCTGTCATTGGTTTGGTTGGTCTGTTTTAGCAGCCGTGGCCGTGGGGGAGTAGTGTTTTTTTGGGGGTGTATTTTGTACGGTTTTTTCTGTGAAGATTCTATCTTGTTCTTTTTATGGATCATTAATACCGTTTCTTTCTTCTTATGATCGAATTCTATGGCTGGATTATGGTTGTTTCGCTTTGATTGTAAGTGTTTCTTCCTTGATTCACAAGTTATAGAGGCTGCCGATCTCATGCAAAAGCTGTCCTTGGAGAGCAAGAAGGAAGGCGCCGCCCCTGACGCTGCCAAGAAGGTAGCTTTCATGGAGATTCTGGTTGCTGCTTTGTCGTGCCGTCCTCTTCAGAGGAGATGTAGCTAAAGCCATGGCTTTTGTGATTGTACAGCCTTCTGGGATGCCATACGGATCTTCCAGCGCTGGCGATGTGCAGAACGCAGCACCGCAGGTGGACAGGTCGATAACGCCTCTCCCTCCAGGAGGCCATGGATGCTAGCATGTTGTACCAGGCCAGTGGATATGCACCCTCAGGCCTATTACTATCCTAGTGGTACATAAACCCTACTTTCCGTGTTGCCTCAGCTCTTATTACATAATTAAATCAAACAGTGTAATTATTGCCAAGTTAATTTTCATTCTGCCGGTACTCAGGTTATGATGGCTCAGCCAATGAGTGGGACTCGAGGTATGCTGGTCATGATGGAACGGATATTCGCCGGTATGTTATAGCAGTCATCGCACTTTGTAATCGTCAATCATCATATCTGGTAGTCTAAGCTAAGGTATACGAGATTTCATGTACATGTGTCCTAGAGGGGGCTAAGTGCAAAATATGGAGATAGAACCTGGACACATGCCACATACTTAATTTGGAATTTGGTGAATTTGCTTATCTGCACATGCTATATTTAGGAGGTTAAATTGACTCAATTCCGTTGTTACATTGATAAAGCAGAATGTTTATGGTGATATGTACCATGGATATGGCTATGACCCATACGGCCCATATCCTTCGGGTTCTCCTGTACCACTGTTTGGGCATGATGGGCAGTCATACAGCACACATCATTATCAGTACCCTGGTCAATATTATCAACAACCAGCTTCTACCAATGCAAGCCATGTGCCAAGTTCTCAATCTGAGCTGGCCCTCTGGTGCTGCTTACCAGGCACGTGTTCCAGTAGATTCAGCAAAATCAAGTGCTAACGGGACTGTTAATGGGATGGTGAACAATAACAGTACTTCACTACCACGCAAGCAAACTCATCAAAATGTTTCAGCAGCAAACAATGGTTCGTATGGAAGAGGGACTTTGCAAGGTGGACCGTCTGCTAGCAATTATGTTCACAGTGGTCTTCATTCTCCACTTCAATGGTATGATGGGCAATTCCACAGTAATGGGCATCAGAGATCAAATGTTAGTTCCACATCTTATGGGTCTAACTCGTCTTTGGCAAAAAATCAGAGCCAACGTCCAACATCGAACCTTATGGTATGCTATTCTGACTATTCAATTGATTTGCTTTTTTTTCTTTTGCCGAGATTTTCATAGAAACTGGATGGTCTCATAATTATTCATATGACTTTTTGTCGCTTGCTTCTGCTTCTTATTAAACACATTTACCTATTACATTCTATGATGGCATATGATACCTTTTATTGAAATGACTCACAATAAAAATGATAAAGCTGCATTTTGTAGCTTTCATGGAGTATAAATCTCAGCTGTCAGTTTCCATTTCTTTCCAGGGTATGCATGCCCAGATACCTTCATCAGGAATGGGTTTGACCTCTCCTAGTTATCCTACTATGTATCCAGACTGCAGATTATATGGGCAGTATGGTAACACACTAAAAACTGGACTTGGTTTTGGATCAAATATGTACAACTACAGAAATAATGGGCGATGGGGAATTGTTGATACCAAGTACAAGCCTAGAGGCCGTGCATCTTTTGGTTTCAGCAGTGAGAACCAAGATGGCTTCACTGAGTTGAACAGAGGACCAAGGTCTGGAGGATTCAGGCACCAAAAACCATTTGGACCTGCTGTCACTCTTGCTGTAAAGGGCCAGGCTGTCCCTTCAGTTGGGAAACAGGATAATAGTGTCATTCCAGATAAGGGCCAATTTAATCAGGAAGGTTTTCCTGTAACATACAAAGATGCAAAGTTCTTTGTTATCAAATCTTATAGTGAGGATGATGTGCACAAGAGTATAAAATAATGTGTGGGCGAGCACTCCTAATGGAAACAAGAAGCTGGATGCTGGATACCGTGAATCTCAGGAGAAATCTAGTGAATGCCCAGTTTTCTTGTTCTTCTCTGTAAGTAATTGTTACCACATTATATGATCCGTTATCCCTTGCATTCTCTATTGACCTTGGGCATGGAATTTAGGTAATACAAGTGGCCAGTTTGTTGGTGTTGCTGAAATGGTTGGTCCTGTTGATTTTGACAAGACAGTAGATTATTGGCAACAAGACAAGTGGAATGGTTGCTTTCCAATCAAGTGGAACATTGTCAAGGATGTTCCCAACAACATTTTGAAGCATATTACATTGGACAACAATGACAATAAGCCTGTGACAAACAGCCGTGATACACAAGAGGTACCCTTTCTCAAAACTGCTACCAACAACAGCTTATTGCATATTATGAGGCCACCAACATCAGGGGGGTACTGCTGTTCTCTGCATATTATTTTAGATAGTTAATGCCACTCTTATTTTCTTGATATAATTATAAATTGCCTATTATGTTTAGCCATTCACAAAAGAACCATGAAACCATGTAGATTGATACAAGCTGTGGACACATTTTCTTGGTTATGTATCAATAACAAATATGTGAATATGATCGGTCCTTTGAGTAGATCCATGAGTGTGACTTACATTTCTGCCCCATTTCCTCCAATGCTGCAGGTTAAGCTTGAGCAAGGTCTTGAAATGCTCAAGATTTTCAAGGACCACATCAGCAAGACCTCAATTTTGGATGATTTTGAGTTTTATGAGAACCGGCAAAAGCTGATGCGGGAGAAGAGAGCAAAGCAGCAACTGCTTCAAGGCCAGGCAAGTCTTACATTCACGCATTAGAGCCTTGCATGGTTAAAATCTGTTCAGAATGTCATTAGTGTTCAGAGCTGGTGGTGATGATATGATAGGCTCTGATGCCTCTGTTCCATCCACATTGTCCAGGGCTCTGTTGACAAGGACGGAAATGCTTCTCACGACAAGAATGCAACTGATGGGAGATCCACATTGCAGAAGCAGGCACTGAACAAGGAGGGCATCCCTGTTGTTGGGGATGTGCTGAACACCTCCAAATCTGCTGTCGAAAGCGGTGTACCGAGTGGCAATTAGGGCGTGATATATTTTTCGGCACGCCTATTACCACAGCAGGCAGTCGGATTGTGCAAAGGCAGCCCTCTATAGCCCTCTCAGTTCTTACTTCGATTTTAGCTTGTGTGACTGGTTATTTGCATCTTGCTGTTAGTGTTAGGTCTCATATACTACTCCCATCACTCTGCAACCGGGTTTTGTGTAACCCTCATCATTTCTTTTTACTGCTCTTTACGTTCTTCATCTATTGTTATTGTTAGCGAGGCAGCCAATTTTCCTTAATTCTGAACAAAACTAAGGTAGTTTTTCTGAGCTTTTGCAGTACTGGAGAACAATAAGACAACTCTGGGTTTGTTGGCCTTTGCTACTGTTGCACTAATACTTTATTTATAGAACATATTAATGATATAGAAAAATAACTTAGGTTTTTCTCGTTAATCATCTTTAACTCTATTTTTATAAGCTGATTAGATGATATGAGCTAACTTAATCTTCTTAATTGTGTAGGTATTAATCAAAGAAATAAGATAATAAGGTATTTACGAGACTGCTTTAGACTAAAAATAAGGTTTTTTGTGTGACGGATGGAATGTATGTTGCCCAGTTAGTCAAAAAAGTCAAACATGCAAGTCAACTTACACTGACAATGTGAGCCGTAGAATGCAATAGAGACTAACCATGCTATTCTACACCAACGTGGAATAAGGGGCTTGGGAATGGGTGGGGCGTGGAGGTACGCTAGATGAGGGGGTTGGGAATGGGTGGGGCGTTGAGGTACGCTAGATGAGGTAGATATGGTTGGATTGATCGGTGTAGAATAATTTTTATACACACACGAGAGCATTATTCTACACCACGTGTATAGAATATTTTACTGAGAAATCTATTGAGAAAATAATACTCAATTGTATTCTACTGAGAAAATCTATTACTGAAAGTAATACTCCTGTGGTCGGTGTAGAATAGTTATTCTACACCACGTATATAGAATAACTATTCTACCGAGAAATCTACTACTAAAAAAAGTAATACTTAATTATTATTCTATTAAGAAAATCTACTACTCCCGTAGTTAGAGTAGAATAACTATTCTGCCGACTAGTTAACCTAGCGAGTTGATCAATCTCCTAAACTTTCACGAAAATCTAAATCTAAATTTGTATTTTAAAAAAAAGATTAAAATTTTCTTTGTACTTTCGAAACTGTTCGTTTATTTAAGGAACTGTTTGTTCGATAGAGCTGCACTTCCACTTTCTGTATTCTTATCTAGTAAGTTAAAACCGAACAAAATATTGCAATATCTATTTCAGAAAATTCGTAAAGAATCGAGCTATTTTTGCCCATAATTTCAGATCAAATTTCACCCAACTGAATAGAAAAGCCTAGAAGGCCCACAAATAAGGAGCAATTGATTATAAACGCTCTCATTGAAAATACTTTTTTTCTATCTTTAAATTGTATTCTATATATTCATGAGTCCAAATGACTGCAATCTCCTTCTCACATAGCTATAACATATTAACATAAAAAATGTTTTTTTAATCAAATTAACACAAAAATGTTGTAGCCTCAAATAGGAGCCTTTAGAACTCATGCGCCAAGCAAAGCCCATTTCAATGCTCGTTGAACAAGATTCTTTGAAACGAAATGAAACTGAAGGTTGTTTCTTCCTAGACGAAGGAAAAAAGAAGTCTAGTATAAAACAAAATGGCCTAAGCCAATGATTGTGTGTATACGAGGGTATTTTAGTCATTTGGATTGATGAATATATAGAAATACAGTTTAAAGGGTAAAAAGATATTCCGTAGAGTAATTAGACTAAACGAGGGACATCTAAAGAAGGTATATCCTAGATTTCATACTAATGGAAGGATATATAATCAATTTCCCCACAAATAGCGAATCAACAATCTCGACCCACTTAAATCGAGGAAATTTAACTATTTGTCACTCTCTTCGTCGCCTTTAGTTATTTGCCATTCTTTTCGTGGCCAAACTATTTTTGTCACTTTTCATCTAATTGACGTCACGTCACCTCCACGTCTCATGCCACGTCATCGTCTTCCTCCTCTCTCTCCCCTACCCCTTCCAACTTCTCTCGCCACTGTTGGCTGTCCTGCCACCACCGCCCCCGCCGTCGCCATGCTCTGCCCCCGTGACATACGAGGCAGGCGGGCGTGGGGCTAGCGGGGGTGGGAGCGGGGGCCGCCAATGACAGGAGAAGTTGGGAGGAGTAGAGAGGAGGGTAAGGAAGAAGATGATGATGTGGCAAGGTCAGTTGATAAAAACATTGACATGGGAGCATGTTATAAAAAGCGCTAGGCGCTAGTCGGGCGGCACCCGCCGCCTTGAGGGGCGCCTAGGAGGCGCCTAGGTCCAACTTCCAACCATCCATATTACTAGTACTTTTCAGATCTCATTACTTAATTTTACTAGTTCCCACTTTATTTTGCTAGTTCCTAGGCAACTTTTCTTCTTCCCACACCAGACAGCAGTTGTCCCCTCCCCTCCCCTCCACGACTTTTCTTCCCAGGAGGCCAAGAAACTTTGCTGCTCCAGCTCCAGGCGCTTCCCCTCCCCTCTCTTCAGTCTTCCCCTCCGGTCATGCCATGGTGGTGAAGACAAGGTGCGGCTACGGTGCAGGACTTTCCGTGAGGAGGAGTGGCCGCCGGCTCCCCTCCCGCCGCTGGATCTGGCGGCCTGCTCCCCTCCCACCGCCGCCTGCTTCCCTCCGCCACCGGATCTGGCCGCCTAGCCCCTTCTTGCTGCCGGTTCTGGGCCGCCTAGCCCCTTCTTGCTGCCGGTTCTGGGCCGCCTAGGCACTGCGATCAACGCCTAGGCCGCGGTTGACCCGCCTAGGCGGCCTAGCCACCCAGCCGGCCGTCGAAGGGCTCCGCGCGGCGCTGGGTGTGGCGCCCAGCGCCTAATCCCGCCTAGGCGCCCGCCTAAACCGATTTTTAGAACACTGCATGGGAGGTGACATTATGCTAACTGGACGAAAAGTGACAAAATATTAGTTTTCCCAAAAAGTAATAAATAATTGAACGACAAAAAAGGTGGTATTTGAGTAGGTGGCGAGGAAGAGAGTGTCAAATAGTTAAATTTACCATGAGACCAAACGTTAAGATAAAATTTTGAGGTTAGAGCATTCTAAGAGATGTCTGAATTTTATTCCCTAAATTTGATATAAGATAATCCATTCACGTTAATTCCTAAAAACTAATTTGATTTCCAACTGCTTCCTATCCTTATTTTTAAATAAGAACGGGAAATTAATTCTAAATTTATGATAGATAATAAGGTTTAGAAAATGATTTAAGGTGCGGATTTGTTTAAGATTATGTTGGAGTCTAATTTTTTTTTATCAAAATCTCTTGGAAATGCTTTTAATGCCGTCATCACGCGATTGGGGAAATTTTCGCGCTAGAAGTCGTCGTCGTCCTGGAAACCCTAATACCCAAATGGGGAATCGAGCCAGTCCGGGAGCCGCCGAAGGCCGAACCACACCCTCCCGTCGACCGCCATGGCATCGCCCGCACCGGCGTGTACGTAGACGACTACCTCGAGTGTGAGTTTTCTATCTTCCGCATCGGAGGCCGTCGAATCGTCTCTTGCTGCCTCCGATTTGCTTGCATTTAGTGGCTCCGTTTCGTGTCGCAGATTCGAGCACCCTGGCCGGCGACCTGCAGAGGATTCTCTCCACCATGCGCGAGCTAGACGAGAGGGCTCATGGTGATGATCCTTTACAGTTTACCCTCTTTTTCATTTTGAAAAACATACGGCTACTTCTTCGTTTATTCCCTTACTCATACTCTCTATGTAGTCGATTTTAAAATTTTAGTAGTAGATAGTAAATTTAAAATTTTATGTCGTTGGATACTGTTTCTCAACTTAGCAATTCTGTGTCTTGGAATATTTGATGATTTGCCGCTATCTCCTGTGTATTATGTTCCTGTTGATGCAGGCATTATGGGACAGACCAAAGAGCAAATTAAGTATCTACTGCAAGTGCCATCCCATGGGTTCGACAGGTCAACCATGGATGATGATGAGAGTGAGACTGCCTCAGAGAAAATGAAGACAGACATTGAAGCTAGTCAGGACAATGCATTGAATCTCTGCACCGAGAAAGTGTTGCTCGCACGTCAAGCTTATGACCTGGTTCCATTTGGATCTTTTCATTTTCTTCTAATCCCATAACTTAAGGAGCTTGTACATTTTATTTTGTGTTAAGCAGTTATCTTAGTTGATCTTTGTTTCTTTTTGGTGAAATCTTAGTTATATTTTATTGATACACCCAAAACCAACTTGACTGTTCTGTATTCAAGTCCAAACTTATTATACAGTTTGTCCCAGAGTAAAGCACATAATGGTAAACATTTGTAGTCAATGTAAATTTTCTCTAATTTATTACAATTATAAGATGTTCGAAACAAGTATTTATGAAATTAAAAAATTATCTGGCATCGTGCAATCAGATTTAGATATTTGAGGTTTTAATATGAAAAGCCTGGTGTTAGTCATATGTTATTATCGATATACTAAATTGAATGTCCAGATGCCTAACACTAAATATGCATGTCCTAATTCTAAAATATCAACTATAGTGTCAGTCATTGTTTCTCATATGTATTCAGGGGATCCAGATCAATCATGAGACAAATTCCATTTTGATATTTGTTCCAATTTATTCAGTGGCATTTATATTTCATAAATGTCTAATATCTAACTATAAGTA
>JAAALK010000823.1:388110-407809 GCA_019279435.1 Zizania palustris | reverse complement strand
GCTGGAAGGAGGCAAGCAAATGAAGGGAGGCATGGAGGGCCAACTACAAGAAGCAAAGCTTTGTAAACTCGACAAGTCGCTTATAGAATGCCGACTACTTTTTTTCATAAGGGGGGAAGCGAAGCTTAGCGAGCTTTAATTGGCCGACCACTACATAAGCCGCTGGCGGAGAAAGCTCGAAGAGCTTTCTCCCCTTCATTCGTAGCTAAGCCAAGGTCTCAGGTCTCCGAGTCAGCCCGCGCTTTTTCGAAGAATCCTGCACCCATGAGCATACGGCCTGGCAGGCCTTCCCTTTGCCGGAGCTTCATGGGCGTTGCCCCGTTCCCCAATCAGATGTTTGGATGTGAGCTATACTCCGCGAGGAGCCACACGGGCGTATGGCCTTTTGCTTTGCCATTTGACCTCTCTTCCCGTGTGAGACGGAATGCTCAGTGACAACCTCTCAATTGTCACCGCCTGGCCTCTCTTGCTACCACGGTAGCACCTAGTGTGGTCAGCACCAATCGTGTTCGGGCAACGAAGCTTACACTCATTCACATTGGTTCATCCTGCTATGCCCCGGGCCTTTTGCTCTTCTAACAACAATGGTGACCGGCCATTTGTCAAGGCCCCGGAAATCCGCTGGACATCCCAGCGGCGGGATTGGATACCCGCATCAGATCGAAGTTCCATTTTTTTTGCCTCCTAAAAGGAGAGCTGTTTCTAGGTGGGTCGCTTCGCGAAAGACATTGCTTAGGAACCACGGGTCACACGACAGTGTGCACGATCGACTTTGTACGCTCCATCCTTCGGCCCTTCGCCTATATGCGGCTTGGCAGGCAAGCTACCGAAGCGACTAGCTTCTACCGGAAGCAAAGCTTGTAGAAGCTTCTAGAGGCATGAAGGTAGGAAGGTCCGACCACTACATAAAGCGTAAGCAAGCACTTGCCTTGGGAGCAAGCTACCTTGATCCGCCTTCAGCTTCGATTCGTTATGCTCAGCAGCTCCAACAAGTTCTAAAGTTTTTTGCTGCCTCAAACTCTGCCAAGAAAGCGCTGCTTTACGTTTGATCCTATGTGCCCAGAGAACGCAATGCGTTCTCCACTTTCGGATCTCGCAAAGAGAAAACTTCTTTTTTCCGATTTTCTTCTCTCTCATTCGCGGAGCGAAGAAAGCGGGCTTTGCCCCAGCTACCGCTATCCTTGGGAAACCTAAAGAGCTACCGAAGGAAAGGGATGCCAGTCTCTCCCTGGGCCAAGGGAGAGGACAGGGCAGAGAAGAAAACGTCCTTCGCGCAAGTTTGTTTGCTTCCTGCGCAGGCTTGGCTCTTCGACCAAGGAGGCATGAAGGTAGGAAGGCCGACCACTACATAAAGCGTAAGCAAGCACTTGCCTTGGGAGCAAGCTACCTTTCTTGATCCACTTTCCCGGGCAGGGAAGAGAACGAAAAAAGGCAAAAGATAGTGGCCGTGGTGGATTCGAGGATCTTACGCGGCGGAGCGAACTCTTCTATCGTCTTGAATTTCCTCTGGCGGCCGGGCAGCACCCCTTCGATCCATCGTACTAGAGCGATCCGAGAAGAACGATTAGGGTCATATTCGATCCTTTCCACAATGCCAATAGACGAAGTGCTTCGTTTAAGGTCAATTTTTCGCTGCAATCGCTTCGATCCACCCCCTCGGTGAAAAACAGTAATACGCCCGGAAGAATTCCTCCCTGCGGACTTCCCCGTACTCAAAGTGAAATGTCTAAGCGCTCTCCCCTTTATGCTTTGTCTCATTCTATCTCTCGTCATCACTCGATGAAACCTCTACTTCAAGGAAAGCTCCTCCTACTACTCCTCCTTATCCTTCTCACTCGTCGTTTCGTTGGTCATTGATTGTTTAGCCTCTTTTCTCTTTCTTTCCTCAATCGTTCCGATCATTTCTCTCATTATAGATGGGGATCTTCTTCGGACTTGATGCACAAATAGATGGAATAGCAGCAAATAGCATATTTATATCCTTCATACCCGTTGAACTAAATCTTATGGTAGGGTAACTACATATTTTTAAACTCCGCCTCCCAAAAGAGAAAGGAAGACTTGGATTTTGGTCGGCGTGGGTTCTACCAGCGAAACGAAGAACATTCTTTCACGAACTTAAATGACAGAGAGGGGCTCGGGGCTGTATGAATTGCATAAGTAGAGAAGTAGAGAAGTAGCTGCCCATTTCATTCGTTCCTTAATAAGTAGCTGTCTTTGCATTCCATTCCATTTGGATAATAAGTAGGTAGGAGGAAGGACACCTGGCTACGATAGCTGGACTCGGCTGTAAAAACAGCTCTACTATTCCTTCAGTTCCAACTGTACAAACCGGTATTCGGAAGCAATAGGGATACTAGTCATTCTAGCACTTTCCTACTCTTCGTTACTGGACAAGACTGGTAGTACTGTATTCTTTACGAGCACAGCTCATATATGTCGTAAGGGCCCATGCATTATACCTATGTACTTTCCCATGCTTTAATATAAATTTACTGCCCCATTCTTTCTACGATAGCTGGAAGCAGAGCTTTCCTTATCAACCCGTTCACTTAGCCTAAAAACTACTTGTCCATAAGTAGGTAGCCCATATGGAAGAAAGGAGAGCTAGGCGAAAGCCACAAAGAAGTAAGTGAGCTAGGCATTCCTAGTTGTCCACGTTGAAAGAAAGAAATAGATAGCTGGAAAAGACTAGCACTATCCAACTAGTCGTTTCGTTCCTGCTGTCCAAACAGAGCTAACTATTCGTTCCCGTAGCAAGGGGGGAATGTAGAAAGAAGTAGATTGCTTTTCTTGCCTGGAACTACTAACTGACCTCTCAAAGCTTAACGATAAGCACAGTACAGCCACATGATCAAACTTGATCCTTGTTTATTCCGAAATAAATTCTTTTTTGAAGCAATTTGCCCTTCCTTGTCAACAAAACAACTAATTTTTGAAGGCTATGAAGGGAAATTGATTGACAAGCCCTTACTTCAATATATATGCAACTTTCCCAGCTTATATACTTGGGGCTTCCGCTGCGCGCCTTTATTTTTCTTTTCTACGAAGACAACAAATCCTACTAGAAAGGGACAAGTAAGTTGCCTCAGTCCTTTCGATTATTAGTAGGGGCTCGCTCTAAATATGTTCCTTATCTGATAACAAAGCAGATTGGTCGATTTAAGTTTCAGTAAGCAATTTCTTAAAGGATAAAAATCATCAGAATTTCATTACCTTGAGAGTATAAGTTTGAACATTTTCTGACCCAAAAGAACCATCTCTATTGCTTCTGATATTCAAGAGATTCTTTGCTGATCTGCTCACCTACAATGCTTTGGGCCCAGTCTTCTCTATGCATGGCATTTCAAGAGAGAGAACTGCAAGAAATCTCCTTTAAGAGATATGAACAGAATCGGATTTCTTCGAAGAGCTATCTGCGAATGTCTCTTCTTTTGTTTTGATATCAGAATGATTGTTGAAGAGGGCAATGAGACTGCAGTAAAGGAGGATTACTTGCATTGATATCATCATGAGTGGATTGATTAATCAATGTATTGAGAGTAGATGGGGTAGGTGATCTACGATCAAATAAGTGCTCAAAATCTCAATAAAATTCTTCTGCTGGGGACGCTTATTCAACTTCATAGATTGCCTTTTTCGTGAGAATCTGAGGGAGGCCTTCCTTGACTTTGGCCTTACTCATTTAGGGCCTGCCCTGGGTCTTGGTTCACGGCTTTCTTCACCCCCTGATGTCTGCAACTTTCATTGTCGTGGCCTCGAAGCATGCAGTGATCACATAACTTAGGAACTCTCTCGTAGATGATTTTCTGCCATTTTCCTCCAGCACCCCCAGATCCGATTTGGCTTTTTCTTTAAAGGAGGGGGCCAGGTGGCAGACGAGAGGTTTTTTTCCGCCATAGCTGCGTAAGATTTTGAATAAGAAGGATCCGGTGGGCGGGATGAAGATCCTCCATTAAAGAAGGATTTGGCAGCAGTCAAAGTGGCCGGATCGGCCATGGTTGGCCGGGAACCCAGCCACATCAGGAGAATAAAGTGGGAGGCGACCAACGGAAGCTCGCTCGCATATAGTAAATTAAGGAAAGGAGAGGAGCGAAAAACCCCTAAAAGACACTCCGGCTTCTATTCCCCTCCCGAATGATTGATTGAAGGATGAACCCGGACGACAGTGGGAGAGGCGCATCTGTCTGAATGATGAACGAGTAGCGTGCACTCTGTGCTTAATTTCGTCGAATTTGCTATCTATCTAGAAACAGTGCGCTTCATTCCAAAAATGCCATTGTTCAACTGAGACCGTGCCACTCAACAATGAATTGCGGCGCACATAAGTGCGTATTTCGAGATAGGTTTATGCACGGAATAGAGGAAGGAGAGAGAGACAAATTGCATTTTGAACGTGTTCTTTCAAAGAGAAAGAAAAGTATAGAAAGAGTTACGGCAATGGCCTTTCTCTGTACCTTCTAACAGTTCATCGCCCAACAAACTCTCTAAAGCACACGTCGGTTTCGGCAATATTCCACCACTTTGGATGGTAAGCAAGAGTTTCGAGAATCACCTAAACCACCTACTTAAATTAGCAAGACTGCGGTTGAAGTCCCAGCTGGAAATCCAAATAGCTCAGCATGTGTGCATCCAAATTGCTCGAACACAAAAAATCTAGACAAAGGAAAGAAACCAGGTTTGCATATTTGCGTATATGCCCAACTAATCTATCGCATAGGAAGATCGCCCCCCCGCCCCTTCTGAAGCCGTGTGATGTAGACAAAAAAATGGGTTCCTTGAACAACAAAAATCAAGTGAAAGAAGCCCGTCTAGTGATATATTGGTTCACAAAGGGGCAGCAAAAGGTACAAAGAAAATGAAAACTACCTGGTACCGACTGAGAAGCACACACATCAACAAATACTATATGCTTATCAGTTTGAAAAGAGCTTCTTACCTTACTATTTGTGTTTATTTTAACAGAGTTGTATCTCTCGGCTGGCGAAGCCGGCACAAGAAGTAGGCGACTCAAGGCAAGGAATAGAAGAGTTTCCAATGGATGGCTTCAACAAAGTCAACTTCCTGTTCGTGATGTTGGAAGACACAGTTGTAAGCACGTACGATATGCTTTTAGGGATTAGGAAGGATAGGAAAATGCACTCCATAGTGTTTGTGTAGAAAAAACATATTTCGTTGAGTAAGTAACTGGTTTAGCCCGATCATCGGCAGGGTTTGAATTCAAAACCTTATTGAGCCTTGCGGGAAGCAGCGCTTGAGTAGTAGTAGCTGTTGATTCGGCAAGGGAATGCACGGGTGGGTGGTTTCCAAAGCTGGATAGGCTCGTTTTCATGTACTCCTCCCGTTGGCATACCAGATGGGGTGGGCAAACCGCCCGCAATAACGGGCGGGGGATAATAAGCTGTGGCAAGGGATATGGAACTGATTGATTGATAAGTAGAGCGACTTTCCCAGGAAGCCAACTACAAACAAAACGCTGTCACTGTGGAAGACAAGACGGAGTTCGTTCTGGACAGGAATAAGTCAAAGAATAAAGGAGCTAGCAGTCTAACTAGATACGAGCAAGCTTACCTCCTACTTTCAAAAACGCCAAAGCTAACGACAAATCTGATAAGTACAAACAAGAGTTCAGCCAGGCTAATGAAACTCTCGAACTCGTATCGTTGTTCTCCACATTCTACGCCAAGCCTAAGACTCTTATTAAAAGGAGTGAAAACCACGAGTAAAAGGAAAGAAACAACAGAAACGCTCCGGCTTATTTGCTTGCTTATCGCTGTGATAGCTAACTTATGCTCTTACTTGACCTACTAAAAGGATTGAAACGTGCCGCTCCATACTATAGCAATGACTCTTAAACTGCTAGGCAAGTTGAAACCGTCGGCTTGAACTCCTGACTTTTCATCTGATATAGTACTATCACTCTTACTTGGTATAACTACTGCTACTGCCTAATACCATGGAGACTAATACCTTTCTGGGAATCTTATAGCTTAATTTCAATCTTAATTCGTACGGGTAACGGCCAATCAATCGGGAAATCTGGTAGAAACTATTAAACGAGAGAAACAACAACGACAGCAAGAGAAGTCAGAAACAGGCTTTTTGGGTTCGTAAGGCAGAGGATCTGGAAGCAACTAATCGAATTTCCTGCTTTGTAACTTATAGTTGGTACTTTAGCTCCTAATACTCTTAACAAAGCACCGCCACGACTAGAATGCTTATCGCTGACTTCCTTTCTACAGCTACTGATACGACTAAGACAGCTGATAGCTAACTGGGAATCTGGTAATCGAGTTACACCTTTCGCTGCTAAAAGACTATATACAACTCGTGGTTTTTATATCCTTCTTTTTTTTCTGGTAGACTACCATATTTATTCTATCTGTATTTCAATTCTTATATCGTACTGTACTCGAAGGGAATCTTATAGCCAGGTTTGGATCTTCTATCTGATAAAGATCATTCAAAGCGGTCAGGAAACAATCGGTACGAGAAAGCGGAAACAAAAGCTTCGATTCTTATATCAGGGATTCCTTCTGATAGTTGAGCTACTGAGAGATAGGACTTTTCAGAGTAGCCCGTGGTAAACGATCAAGCCTAATTGCTAGCTTGCATTCTTACGGCTGACTCCTATTCTTCTAGCTAATACCCCTCCTAGTGAAAACTAATACATGGCGGGTCAACTAAGAAAACTAATAGCCTGGGACTCTCGAGAGCAGCACTTGCTAATATTATTTAAACTACTATCGATACGAGAAGCGGTGAGCGGCTAATACTTCAATGAGCTAGCTTGGACATGTAAAACAACGGATATTTTGGTTTGACATGGCCGACAGCTGTATTCAAGAAAAACTATCCCCCTTGACCTTTGGTAGACCCTGTATCTTGTTTAAGGTTTAGATGAGCGCCCTCTGATCTAACGACCAAACAAGCAACTGCCCTTGTTACTAGAAATATGAAGCGTGCTAGCGCGCACTTCCTATTAACCAATTCACCAATTTGGAGATTTGTAAACAAAGATAATAGGAGCCGAAGTCAATCCCTTAAAACACTCCTCCCCGAGGGGACGTTATCGGTCGCTTCGTTCCCTTGTTTACTGAACTCTTTTCAGGAGATAGGTCTACCGTTGCAAACTCATCTGCTTGTAAATGAATTGTGTAAAATAACTCGTAAATTCATTGTGCCAGAATTGATCACTGATCAGGTGTGATCAGTCTCATCCGTCTAAGAGACTGATCCGGTGCGATGAGTCTCATCCGTGTAATATTTTGGAATTCCTCTTCCAACTCGTCCCGGAATGGGCGTTATGGCAAAGAACAAGAAGAAAAAGAAAGAAGGAATTTGTCCAATAGTAACAAATGGTGCCTCCACAGGTTGACATCCGATCCAACCTAGTAGTAAGCAATCCGCCAAAAGCAACCAAAATATTCCTTGGTGAATCGGTCGAAAACTTGAACTACGCACATACATTTCTTTAAAAAAAGGTAAAGCCAAGAGAGATATAAAAACTGGTGCTATTGCGGCTACACCTCCCGCTTTGTCAGGTATACTGCGAAGAATGGCATGGATCGGTAGGAAATACCATTCCGGCACAATATGAGGCGGGGTGGGCATCGGATTAGCTGGTATATAATTGTCGGGATGCCCCAAAACATTAGGAGCAAAAAAAATCCAAATGGAAGAAAAGATAGCAGAAGCTACCCGACCTACAAGATCCTTTACATAAAAATAAGGGTAAGAAGCTATTTTATCCATCTCAGAATGTACACCCAATGGATTATTTGATCCATATTGATGCAATGCGGCCAGATGAAGAAGACTGGCGCCTACTAAAATAAGGGGGAGTAAATGATGGAGACTAAAAAAAACGATTTAAGGTGGCATTGTCCACGGAGAAACCACCCCAAAGCCAAGTCACTATGGTATCTCCTACTACTGGTATGGCGCTAGCTAAGCTTGTAATTACTGTTGCTCCCCAAAAGCTCATCTGACCCCAAGGTGGTACGTATCCTATAAAAGCTGTCACAATCATTAATAGGAATATGACAACTCCGAGACACCAAACAAATTCCCTAGGACTGCTATAACTCGCATGATATAGACCACGAAAAATATGAAGGTGAACCACAATGAGAAACATACTTGCCCCATTAGCATGCATATAACGGAGCAACCAGCCCCCTTCAACATCTCTCATAATGTGTTCTACGCTGTTGAAAGCTAGATCCACATGAGGTGTGTGATGCATAGCTAAAAAAACGCCAGTCACTATCTGAATGACTAAACAAATACCTGCTAACGAACCGAACCCCCACCAATAACTAAGATTGCTCGGGGTTGGATAATCTATCAAATGCTGGTTAAGTGTGGAGTATATGGGTTGTTTAAGAAGAGAGAATCGTTGGTTCCTTATAGTCATTTCTCTTTTCTATCGTGACAACTCCTCTTCCCCCTTATTTACCCCCTTGCCTTGATGGAAATTGGCTTCGCTGCGCCCTGAACAAGAAAAAAGCTGCATGAGAAGATTCATCCCATTTTGGCGAGAGGGAGGCAGCGAATCACCTGGGCTACGGATTTGTCGGTTAGTTGATTCTCGAAATAAGGTAAGGTCATTCGGAAAAAAAAACTGCCGCTTTCTCTGCCGGTTTCTTAAGGCTTCAAACGAACGACTAGTCATTAAGAAACCCATGAAAAAAAGTCTATTTTTGACCTTTCATGAAGAAGTTTTGCCTGCGTGCAAACTACCTAGCCCTTTTCAAAAGAACGTCGATTTCCATCTCAACAAAGAAAGAACTCAAAATAAATGAAAGCAAGATT
Organism: Zizania palustris; assembly: GCA_019279435.1. Lineage (NCBI taxonomy): Eukaryota > Viridiplantae > Streptophyta > Magnoliopsida > Poales > Poaceae > Zizania > Zizania palustris. The sequence goes on along the minus strand of JAAALK010000823.1, from coordinate 398,992 downwards.
GCTTGTTGTCCTATTACTCTTTTTGCCTGCCTTGTGGAGCTTCGGAAAGGAGAGAATTTGAATAAAGTAACTCTCGGAAACTCTTATTGGACGAGAGAGAGTCAATATGATATTGGCGTGGGTTCTACCAACGAAACGAAGAAGTTTTTGATTGGTCTTTATCATTCGGAACCCTCTCCGTATTAGTAAGCGGGCCCACACCCAGACTCTGACTTTAATGGTGGGAACAACCTCAGCACTCCGGCGTGAACATGAACAATCATTCTATGAAAAATTTCATGTATGATAGTGGTCGATCCCTCGGGAGTGACATTCGTTACTTTTGATTTTGTTCACGCGGTGATCTTCTATCTTTCCAAGAGTACTACCCTGTACGTAGTCTATGTCTGGGGAGACAGGCGCGGTAGAGAGGTCCCCCACTTCGATTCCTGTCCCGTTAGCATCTCCGATCCGAGAGTTGGGATGACTCCGTTAGTTTCGGTCGGGAGCCGGACGGTAATGGACCTACAACCCTTGCTTGTGGACTAGCTGCAGAGCTAACCTTTGTTCTATTGGTTTGGTGGTTGCTACCAAGACAATTTCTTTATGCCCATCAAAGAACCTCGAGATGCTAATCCACGAAAAACGATACGAGAAATGCGAAAGAACTCAACTACGGAACGAGGGCGACCCGTGAAAATACCTCGGTTTCTGACTCGTGCCATTGAACTCTTTCTTGGCAACTTGGACAACTTATAACGATGTTTGTCCCGCATATCAGACGGAAGATGGGGTGAAAAAATTCTAAAGCTTTCGTCTCAATTCATATTTAGCCGCGAGCAATCTACGTTTGTGATCTCGTATATTTCGCTTCTCCGACATCTTACTTAGTTTCCCCCTCATCTTTTAGCAAAAAGCCGCTCCACAGTAGTAAAGTCTCATCTTTTGTATTGGCCGAAGTGACAATAGTCACATTGAACCCTCGAATATGCTCGAAGATCTCGAAATGATCTTCCAGTTCCGGGGAGAATTCGCAAAACTCCGTTTCCAGAAAGAATTTTATGGAGTTTTCCCGTATTTCGACCGGAGAATCTAACATAGACATTACTGTCAAGATTCTGACCAAAAAATGGTACATTCCATGCCCCCGGAGAACGCTTTGTCGTGCAAAGTCACTGACATATCCAGTGTCTTTTTCGGACCCCAAGAATGGATTGGATCGAAACGACTTTCCTGCTTTAAAATAAGGGCCCCTTTGTGTCTGTATGAATCTCTGACCGCACAAAATCTCCATAGCCAATTTTCCAAATTGGATTCTGAAATCAGAGGCAGCTTTTGGTACTAATCTGATTTCAAACAATCCAGGAACTTCCATAACATTGGCGTGATTCAGTTTGAGCAACAGATCCTGACGTAATACATCTTCGTAATGAAAATGGAGTGGAAACATCATGGCTTTTCCGCTTTTTTTTGAGAATGAGCACTGTGAACTACCCGCTTCAAAAAGGATAATTGATCGAACCGAAACCAACGTCAAGTACGAGTTATTAAGCGCCAAATCCAAATAAGTGTACTTCCTTTACGCTTGATGTAGGATTTACCTATTAATATGAAGTTCACTCTTCTGCTGACTTGATTCCTGTATGCAAAGCTTTCTATTATATGATATTTTAGGAAACACATCAGACGAAGAGTAGAGCACTCCCTTGAGATCCTTTCAAAGAATCACTTATCCCATTCCGGCAAATAATTCGATACAGTTCGTTTATCTATTTGCAAATTTAATGACAAAAACCCAAAAGCAGCAGAGGAGGTTCTTGGGCAAAAGATGCTTCTCTGCCTCTGCTTTGAAAAAAGGGGATAAGAAGTCAGGAAGTCACTTTTTCTTCTTTTCCCTTTTCATGGTGCTCGCCACCTGCGCAACAATCTTTTTTTTTTTACATTTTTTTCCCTTCCTATGAAGCCATCACAGAGTAGGCCAAAATTCTCATTACTTGGTTAGGCTGTCTTCTATCTTCTATATTGGAGATATTTCGTGAATGGATAGGTAGGGGGCGCTTAGCGACCTTGAGGATGGACCAAGCGGAAAGCCAATCCTGTTCCCAAGGTGAAACCGACCCAGACGTCAAGACCATCCTCCATATGGACGAGGAAGATTTGGGTTGGGATACCTTCGAACCGATACTTAACATACCCCCCGCCGAAGCAGAAGGAAGGGAAGCAGTGACAACTCAACCCACGGCTTCTTCTACCCAATTGAAAATCTCTTCATGGGGCACTCGCATAAATCGGGCTGGCTGCTCTTTATTGTAGGGCTGGGCAGGGCTTGGAGGGAACTAATCTGAGCACTCAACATTGTATGGAAAAACCTCTGGAACTGAAAGTGCTTTCAAGCAAACCCTCTTTGTTACTTCATCCGCGCTAGAAGAGCTATTTTAGAACGCGATATGTAGAAACGGAATCCATGATTTAGGTTCAACAGATTAAAGTGGAATTCCGCAAGTTCTCTCATATAATTATATGATCAGATGATCGTCAACTCGGAAAATTCGCGAGCGAAGTGAGGATTTAGACGTAAAACCTCGAAATTTTAGGCAATGAAGGAATCCGATAGATACGATTAGATCAAAATAGGCCTCAACGTGTCTGATAGATTCTTATAGGCTACACGAGAGAACGCTTTTTATAGCAGACTTAGACGTCTAAGTACGATTCAACCTATAAGGATAGATAAATATAGGCGAGCGTCTGATAGACTTACTTGAAAGATTAGGGCCTACCAACTTGAGCTAGATAACGCGAAATTAATTAGATAATCGAACTAGCAAAGAGTCAGGCCTAACAGCCTTGTTTACATGTCAAGAGCTTGGTAAAAGCCTTGTTCATATATCAAAGGTGTTGAGTGCCCGATAAAAAGATATGATAGCCACTTCAAATTCAAAGGTAGAGTGTGGGAAGATATTCAGTTGTATCATATTAATGCGCCGCAGAAGAAAGCAGCAAATCCCTTTCTTTTCTCACTTATGAGATGAGAATGACACTCGTGTTGGTTGCTTTGCTCGGCTCGCCTTACCCGGGCAACCAATTGCTTGTGAACTGAGGCAGGAGTTTTTACTCCAAAGACCTGCCAAGCTGGATGTGGATTTGACGGGAGTTCCTTCTCCTAATGTGAGGACTCTATAGCTACCTCGGAAATGGAATTGAAGCTATAAGGATTCCTTTTCTTCCTTCCAAGGAAGGCGTCTCTACCATACTCGCTTTCAGGGAATTCCGTATCGTACAGTGAATTATTTTTTCTGAGCTATATTTTCATTCAGTAAGGCCAGTTCCTTCATTGAATCTTTCTAGATCAGTCCCGCACCAGTTTTTTTAGACGCCTTCGACTGTCGGGTTCTAGCTAATGGAATGCAAGCACTTTCGTTTTTGTTTTTAGCCCGGAGAGGGAGGCCTCCGCTTTTATCGCATTGAGTGGAAATTGGGGTTCACGCACGATTTTAAACCACCCTTGTTCACGGCGACTTTTCTGGCAGCTTTGCTCTCTTTCTGAAAAACAGACACCTTTATACGACGATAGGAAGAGCACAATGCACGCTTTCTACGATGAATGAGCTCGAGAGTTATGGAAAACGAAAGTCTATCAATCACCTAACAAAGAAAGCAGTCATACACTTCCACTAACTTTCATGACCGGTTGGAACGAGATTTTCTGACTATGCAGATCCGGAACGAACTGTCCAACTCACAATTGAACATGATGCCCCAAATCAATCTTGGCCCAGGAGAACTAGTAGCGGAGCGAAGGAAAGACCTCACATTACGTACGCCAGAAGAAGCTTGTGAACGCGATATAAAGTGAATACCGCCCATGGCCAGGAATTCCTGAACAAGGAAGGGGCGGCCAGACATTACATACGCTAGGAAAACCAGAAATACGAGCCAGCTTCGAGCAATGAAATGAATAATTCAAATTACGCAGAAAAGTCAGACTTTTTGAATTACAGCATGCGGAACGAGCCATAAGGAAAGGCGGCGGAAGGCAGTTGAATCCGCTCCTGCGATGTGAAGGTTTTGGGTTAGTTTCCCGAAAGAAAGCGAGGAGGAAGATACCTACCCGAAAGCGAGCAAAGCAAGCTAAGAAGGTGCCAGCCTGGTTTGTTTGGCGAAGTCTGTATGTAAGCTAAGAGGTCTGCGTTTCAAATCTTTTTCATCAAATGAGCAATAGCTTATTTGAATATTCCGACTGCGCAGGAAATCCTTCATTCACAAGCTAGCTTGGAACGGCGTAAAGAGGGAACTAGTAGCTGGGTGACGTGGAAGACATGAAAGGAGCCTGCTAAAGCTTCATTCCAGGTTTGGTTCAGGAATACGACGCGACAGACAAGCGAGTTCCACGAAGTGAATGGTAAAGCGATCCAAGGCGCCAGTAAACAGAGCTTGAGTTGTGAAGTTTTTCGCATGTTCACACTGAGCTTCCTGGGAATCCATCTTCTCTACAGCTAGCTTAAGGGCTGGTTGAGGTGCTGATCTTGGTTGCTCTGCTCTCACCATTCCTAGGAGAAAGGAAAGGTTGGCCAAGCTAGAACATCTATAGTGACAGACGAGGGCGAATCGTAACTAGAAGAAGGAGACTACCTCCGAACTGCTTCAAATCAAGAAATAGTGGGGCATCTTTCTTTTCGTAGTAAGCAACTCTATTGAGAAAGCTCTTTCTTGATCGAAGTAAAGAATCATTGTAGTTCCTCTTTAGGCGAGCAACTTCGTTCCTATTCTCCGATTCAGAATAGGATCAGGTTGTAATGAACCAAAAATACATCGCTAAGGTTCAACCGTTTCGCTACGGTTTTCTTCCCATTTCTTCTAAGGAATCCTGATCAAATAAAAGAAAGAAAATAAAGGCCTTATAAGCGAAGGCACCTTTCTCTGTATGGAAAAAGGAAGAAGATGCTGGTTCGGCTTCCGTTTCTAGCTCTGCTTGAGCTGCTTCGTCTGTTTCTCTTGATGTGGATGTCGGTGAGTCAGATCTCTTCTCTCACTTTCGGAGCACAGTTGGTCCTCAATTTGAAAACCGACAAAGGTGACTTCTTCCTTATTCACGCCTTGATGCACCTTTTTCGTGTTCAATCTCGCCTGAGAGCAGTGCATCGATACCATTCGTCTTGAAGAGCCTATATAAACCCTGACCGAGGTGAATCCTTTGATATCTGTCTTGCCTTCTCAGTCCTCCTTAGAATCTCATCCCATAGGTCTCAGGGTCCCCTCCACCGACCCTTGTACTATTGGTTTCCGGGCGTGAGCCCAACCTAGGGCTTGGATCGAAATATAGCTTTGCTTCCTTTTTTTCTTTAGTCAGAAAGAGTTCCCAGCTTATAGTCAAGGCTATAATAAATAGTTCTAGTTTTCTTTCTCATTAGGGAAGGCGGGCTCGCAAGCCTAGCCTTATTTTTTAGCGCCCGGGAGGGGAGGTCTTTTCGCTAATGTGAGAGGCATCGGCAGCCTCAACCACGGTTCAAGCACCGGCTCACGACAGGGCTTGATCATACCTGGACCTACTTCATTTTCGACTCCTGTAGGTTAGGTTACCGATTTTCCTCCGAGACGAATCAGACGATGACTCTAGGTGAGGGACTTAGGCCTATCAACGGCATTCTGGACCAGCCTTTCTTCTCACTTGATAACAGATCATCTAGCTCTCTTTTATAGTATAGTATAAGTCTATCTGGGCACGGAAGCTAAGCGGGCAAAGAAAAAGGCTTAATAAGATGAGTGGGGAAGAAAAAGTATAGCATTCATTCCGAACTGATTCTCAGAATCGCTATTAGATGCTTCTGCAGATTCGTATGTAGCTCTAATTGAAGCAAGGGCAAAGGGTTCGGTGGGTGTAGGCCGGTCAGCCATCAGTCTCAGATCCATTCCCGCATTCTCTTATTATGTAGTCTTGCTCACTTGACGATTCGGAAGATGAGGATAAGAAGAAGAAGAAAGGATAAAGAGCAGGATCGTGATGATACCCCCTAGAGGAGGCTCTAGACCTCCTGTTTAGAAGAATGAATTTCCGAGAAGCCAATAAGCATGCCGACAAAGGCGCCTGGAAAACCAACCAAAGAATGGAAGGAATGCGCAGATGTGATGGTCCTCTTCTGACGTGAACCAATTTAGCACAGAACCATTGCAACGTGTGTTGTAATGCCAACGAAAGTACTGACGTAGTAGATGGACGCCTGCCTTCTTCCCTTATCCAATCTCTTAGGTAATAATAAGAAAGTGGTGTTAATTGTCACGCTAAGGAGCTGACCAGTGACATTTCTGTCTCAATTGAAGTCAACCTTACTATACTCGCTTGTAGGAGGTCATCGCTCAGAAGGGCGTTCTTTCGCTAGAAAAACAAGAGTTTGAAGATCACCCACGAAAAGGTCAGAACTCTCGATCTAGCCCCACTTTCTATAGAAATTTATCGACATGTTGTTTCGAATGTCCTGGAAAAGGCCTACACACATACCCTGCCACCCGATGTAGGTTTTGCCAGCGATGTGTAGTGGGTTTGTTCAGTAGAGATGGGTAGAGCGCACAAGTATTGGAAGGAAAGTTTCACCCTTCTTAAAAGAAAAAAAGTATGTATTGAACTATGATTTGAATTCCTTTCTTATTAGTTTCCAAGTGAAAAATGTTCATTGCCTTGATCAGAGCCTTTAAGCCTTTTAGAAGCGAGCATTTCCGCTGCTTCTTTTTTTCCTAAAGCTAATGAACCGAATGGAAGAGACTCACTTTGAATAAATAAGAAAGAAGGAACCAACAAGAAAATAAAGAATTGTTCCAAACAAGCAAGCGCACTAGATTAGACAGTAGCAAATAGCGAACCGAACCTTCTACTCCGTCAGTCTTCCCGCCCTTATACTGCAAGTGTAGAACGATCGACATTTGGTTACCGCCTTGAAAAGGCACCACTGAAAGACCGCCCAACATCGGGTCCGGGTAGTCCTGGTTAAAGAGTACAGCTGGAAAGGATTAAACCATTAGGCCACTCTACAGGTTAGGAGAGAAATGCACCAGAATAGGACGCGCAACAACGGAACAACAAGAGCAAGACCGCTCCAAACTAAATCACAGTAGAAGTTATGGCCACTCAGGCTGGACCAAAACAGCAAGCGGAAGGTCTCCGAAAGTCCTACATTAGCACCAAGCCATCCCCCAAGGGAGGGTATAACGGAGTGTGGGAAAATCCAGTTGCTAACGCTCGCTCCCGGCTGTGGGTTCTTCACAATTAGCAGGGCTTCTATTCTAGTACAGAGATCACCACTTGTTATGCCAGGGTCTCCTTTTTCGAGTTGGTTACTGAGATCTTCTTGTTGAGCAACGTTTTCCCGGCAATCTCTGCTTATTAGGGTGGCCTCTAACAGGTCGGGGAGTACTCAAAATCTTGCTCATACGCCTCCCTCGCAAGATTGAACATCTGCGAAAGTCGTCTCGAAGCTCTGACTGACTCTCGAGAGAAAGTCTTGCCTTTGGCGGGAGGACTCCTTCTGACTGCAGCTTGAAGGGGAAAAGCCACTGATACACTGGAAGTCTTTTTCCCATGGCAGTATAGTATAGCATGATTGCGACGACGCTAGGCCGCTCATCATTCTTTAGAGTATCCTTTGATTTTTCGACATCCAGATCATTGTCAACGGCATTGGGCCGTTCATAAACTTCTTCGGATACCCAATCTCTATCAGTTCTTCTATCGGCTTTGGGCCGATCGTCGTCATATGGCGTTTCAGGATGACATCCGCTAATGAGATCCGGCGTTTCAGTAAGGGAGGCACAGGATCATTGAAAGGCTCCTCGACTCTAAATAAAGAAAGTGTCTTAAGACAGAGTTTAGCCTGGAATGTCGTCGTCCTTGCAAAACTTTCGAAACTCTTCCCATATTTCCTTGGCTTGGTTAAAGGGCTCAAATCAATTGGGTTGGTCAAGGAATTAGCCCTCCCCCTGAGAAAATATGCGAGAAATACTTTTTTATCCGGATAACGAGTAACGGATTGTTGTTTGTTTATTTTTTCCTATTTAGTTTGGATTTGGAATGGACGCCTGCGGAGGAGAGAAGGAGAAGCTGCTCCATGGGCTGGCTGGCCGGCCTTCTGTTTCGAAGAATGGAATCTTAGTTAGGAGAACAAGACCGGGGACAAAGCCTTCCAACAGAAGTTATTAGAACCTTTTTCGAAATGACCATCAACAGCAAAGCGTGGCTTCTCGCCCCGGGACACTAGGGTGGTCTACGATCAGGCTGATCATCCTTATGGAAACAAATCTGCCTTCACAGCGATCTGCCCTATTGCAGGAGCTTCAGTGTGTCTCTTAGTTTCTTTTATGGATGGTTAGCTCACTCACCGACTGACCTTTTTAGCCGATCTTCCCCAGGTGTCTTCGCGTTATCAGCGTCTAGGCCGGACAACTCGTGGCTAAGGTCCATTCGTCGCATGTGAGGCGCTTGCGGGTAATTGTATCTACTTTGTGAAAGACAAAACGTTTCACTTTCTTTTATGATCAAGTTAGTGTGTTTTTTCTACACACACTAGTGAAGCGCGCTCACGTAAAACACACGAACTGAACTAGCAAGATTTAGGGTTTGGTATTTCAGACGGCGCAGACTCAAAAGGAAACTTCAGAGCTGGAAAGGCTTAATCTCCAGTAGTACACTTAGCCCTTCGGCCTTATTTCAACTTGAACATGAATTTTCCGCACATTTTTACGTTATTATATTAACATAAGCATTGAACACTGACGGCTAGCCCATACATGCAAACACAACAAATCAAACCAAACAAAGACACTTAGCATAGGAGTAGATCTCCATCAAACTAAGACAAAGAACACCAGACATGAAAACAAATGTCTCCAGACACTTATTTGAAACCTTAAAAAACTAAAAAGAGTCGACGGACTCTTCTATTCTAGTCTCCCAGGCGACCGAATGCTCCATCAACAATGAGCGCTTGCTGCTCCGCCCGCAGCGCTTGCTGCCTCTCCTCCAAACCCTCTATGCGCTCTCTGGTAGCGCGAATGCGCGCTTCTTTCCTTGCAGGATCCATTGTTCTAACACTTTCCAAAAGGAAGTTTAGCACTCCAAACAAGCAACGGATTGAGCGCACTAGCGCGAAAGAACAAGCTGCTTCTTGTTTAGGGCGGGCTATCTTGACTCTTGAGTCTGAGAGGGAGAAGGCTTCCCGCGTGGGCGGATTAGCAATCCCTAGTCTTCCATAACGCGTATTGGACTTATGTTTCCTCCTCCTCGAAGATGATGGATCTATCTGGTCCGGTTACGACCATTCTTTATGGCTCTGTACCAATAGTACAGATTCGATTTAGGCTCTTTAAAGAATCACCCAACTGGTTTGATTTCTTTTTTGCAGTAATCAGAAAGTTAGCTCTTTTTCCAGACCAGTGGCCTTGGAGTTCATCCCCGTCCTCTGCCAGGTGAGAAGGAAGATGAGAGATACGTTCCTTAGAAGTCGTCTTCAACTTTCTTCCAGGAAAGCCTTTCACCGAGCGAGCAGCTAAGCGAGTTCATCCGCATCTGTTGTCGTTCAAGTAGTTCAAAGGTTATTCTAGTGCGTACGGCTGGGACTTCTCTTAAAACCACCAATCCAAAAGATCTGTCGACCATCTATGACTGGGAAGGAAGTCACTAACCTGAGAACCCATCTTTGCCGAGAAAACTATGTAAAAGATCTGCTCTCTTGAAATAGAAATCCTTTACGGAAAAATCTTCTGTAGCTGCCATGCTCTTGAATTCGCTCGCATTCTCTCGAGGAATGAAACAATCCGCTTATTGGAATAGAAGCTCTTCGGGAAGAGTAGCGGGTGCCATCAAACCCTGCTTGTGACATAGACTTGCTTCTTTTCTGGTCAATCAAGATCTCCGCCCGCCCAGGAAATGTTTCTCATACAGAAGTTCCTTGCCTTCGCTGTTGGGAACACAGCTTGCTTTCTTTATCTTTCTCAATAAGAATGGCTACCACCTCCTGCTGGATCTTCACCTTCTGGAGTTCTTTCAGGAACAGGATATGTAACTAATGAAGCAAGTCCGGCTCTATCAATCTAGAGCTACTGGTTTCACAACTGCTATTGGTGGTCAACTATTGGTGGTGCAATAACATCCTCAATTGCGTAGCCTATATCAAAAGCTGGATCGACTTCTGGTGTGTGTGGCTTTACAGGTCTTGGCTTATACCTTTGCTTCTCTTCTCTAGGGATCTATACTTGGATATGCAACTTTAGGTAGTCAGACAGTCACCCTCGTATCGGCTGGATATATATAGATCAGTGGTCGTAACTGGTTATGCTTAAGGAACTGTAACAACAAAAAAAGGTTCTTCGTTTTTCAACTGGAAAAATACTCTAATGCAAATTTCTAAAATAAAGAAGAGTTCCGTCAGGCGTCGTATTAGCTTTGTTTGTTCAGAGCTATGTACCATGATCTTCCCTTCCCCCGGCCGCACATTACACAGGGTCATACCTTGATTACGCTGCTACACAGCGAAAAGGGGCACAATCTCTGAAAAAACGAAAAAGCTTTCGACTTTTTTCCGGCCCCATTCTACGACAGAATCTGACATCTTTCTTTTTTTTTTCAATCTCTGTTTCTTATATCATATATAGTTCAGTTTCTTTTACCTCTCCTCGAAGTTGGAGGGCTCTACTCTCCTCTCCGAACCAAACGAGATATTAGGTATTCACAAATCAAAGCGAGCTAGCTCCATGCTGAAACGAAGTGATTCTGTGCTGCTCTCCTCTTCACTTCCTCCCTCGGGGATGGAGATATTAAAGCAGACATAGAGTTTTCAGTCTATTGGGCCGGGTGATATAGACTCTCCAACGTCTTACCTCTAAGAAGAGGAGGAAAGCAGAAGAAAAGCAGTAATCT
>JAAALK010000823.1:348110-380610 GCA_019279435.1 Zizania palustris | reverse complement strand
ACTACGGTGCTGCAAATTCGCAAGCTGATCCTAAGTAATCGTTGTTGTTCATTGGATTCCTCCGGAATTACTTCGTTAGGATTGAAGAATTGTAGCAATTCTTCCTGAATAGACTCTCTTCTTCCGTCGAGAGTTTCTTTGAAAGTCTTACCTAAACTCTTCCGACTGAATATGAGAAAGCCTATAAAACAACGAGCTACTATCATTTCTTCATTGTAGATGGGGATCTTCTTCGGACTTGATGCACAAATAGATGGAATAGCAGCAAATAGCATATTTATATCCTTCATACCCGTTGAACTAAATCTTATGGTAGGGTAACTACATATTTTTAAACTCCGCCTCCCAAAAGAGAAAGGGAGACTTGGATTTTGGTCGTCGTTGGTTCTACCAACGAAACGCAGAAGTTCAAGAACAACAAATAACAAGCAAGCGCATGCCTACTCTTATTTTAAAAGAGCGCTATTCTTCTTTAGTTTTAGTTAGCCCAGGACAGTTCGTTGCTTTTTGTGGCTTCTCAGGGCTCGCCGGGTGGAGCCGAATCGCTGTCAGTGATACTCCTTTTAACCAGGAGTAGGTAAAAGAGTGGGCGACAACGATGCCAGCTTTATCCGCCGCGGCTATATTAGATTTTATTATATGCTTGACAACTCCTGTGTACAGCAATAGCAGAAGGATTGCGTAGGTACTGAACAGGGTGCAAAAGAAAAAAATCTGAATGACGACCACCATCAACAAAGGTGAATTAGGAATTCCCTCTGCTAATTGAGCGAAATTAAAATTAGGCATAGGACGACCTCTACTTTATGTCGGGTTTCACGCTTTTCCTTCGCAACTCGAAATTTCGAGTATAGTATTTCTCGTTGATTTGATTCCTGCGCTGCGATCCATGGTTGAATAATAAACCCAGCGGCTTTCTCAATTCTAAATGCTAGTTCGCGTCACTCACATATGCCCAACCAACTGAGCTATCTGAACCATGCCGACTTTCTTTCAGCATATAGCGTCTACAAAAACAACATTGGATCACTTTTCCAGCAAGATCTTTCTATTTACGAAAATCTTCGATGTGGTGAAAACCGAACGTTGGCTTGTCTCGCGTGGTGGCGCTTACTACTTGAAAATACGTATAGTTTCAGTCCATCTTTCTCTTCCTGCAAGCATAAATATCCAGCCTTTGTGGTGAGATTGATTGCCTAGCAGTTCTAACTAAGCAAGTACTTTATTTATAAGAAAGAGCCCGGTGGTACCACCACCACCATAAGTAGGTTCTTTCGGTATTGACCAACAAGTCCCTCTCATTGAGATTAATACCAGCTTGGTGAAACCGGAATTTCCTAACCAATCAAATCTGCTTGAAAATTAGCACAAGGAACAAGGTTTAGGAAAAACAAACCAAGGCCGGTTAGAGCTAGTGGTCTTAACCAAAAACACAGGGACTGGGTTATTAATCTTAAAAAAGAAATACTAGCTAGGGTTTCCAATTTTGCTCCCAATGTATCCATAAATGAGACATTTGTTCAAGGAGGAACCCTTCCGGGAATGTAATTACGAATAAATGGTCTATTTCCAAATTGAATTGAGGGGATCAATGTGATAGATAGGGTACTCGCCTCCACCTAGCCAAAGTAATGCCTCGTCTACCTTTAGAACAAACCTACCATCAACAGGCGACAATCCGATAGGCAACAGAGAGAAAGTGGAAGAATAGCTTATTTTTTTTCTAACTAGGGGCCTTCTACATGCTATTATTATACCTCTCATCCTTTCCCTAAAGACATGTATTTCTCTTTCCAAAAGAAAGAAAGTGGATCTCATAGCCTCTGACAATTCGAAAAAGGTAGGTCTCAGTCTCATTTTGAAGATTACATTTTCCACCGGATAGAGAATCCCATATTCTTTAAGCCAAGCTGCCACCCAAGCCAATACTAGGGTCAATGCGGAACTGGAAACCATTGCTATTTGAGCCGTTATAGAATCGAAATTCCACTCATTTAGAAATCGATCAGCAAATGCCAGAAGAAGGATAAGGGGAGCCCACACCAACGTAGTCTTAGCCCTAGAACACATGGGGCTTGGAGCACTGATAATAAATAAGTCTGTATGATTTGAATGGAGGAACAATCACCACATCCATATTGAGGAGAAAGCTCACTCTGGCTACTGAACTTGTAAATACAGTTGCGCTCATGATAGGGAATTCCATTTATGGCGTGAGGTTAAGTTAGTAAAGATCTTCAGTTCTGGTAAATAATAGGCAGGAACTGAAGAATGAGAAGAATAAAGTACCTCTCTGAATAGCTACTTTTCTTACTTATGTTTCTGATCAATAGAAAAGAGTTGCAGTCCTCAAGTTCAAGGCCTTAGAGTTATAAGGGAATTACAAAGAAGTTTATTCCCTCGCTAGCTAGCTTCTTTGCCAGCTTCGAGTGACTGTGACTACTCTTACTGTCCGTAACTCACGGAAGAGGCGGGAAGACTTTTGACTCCATCCAAATTGATAAGCGATCAAACCCTTTGTTGTAACCTACTCTTGCACCCGGTTAGTTAGGTTCTTTTTCCTATCTATATATACTAACAACAATGTGGTGACATAATTCAACAATGTCATCGCTCATCAACAATTTCTGAAAAACTATCTCTCCTCTGAAACTGGATAGCTGGCAAAAGGAATCTCGTAAAAGAATATCTTAGAACGGCGGAGTACTAACTCTAAAGAGATCATAATACACTAAAGTAAGGAAAAAAAACTTCTGGTTCACTCTTCTTAAGCAGCATGTAAAAAGATCAATTTGAGAGTCAGGACCTTAAAGCTGATTATGGTGAATCCGGTGATAAGACTGGCAAAGCTTCTTTGCTCTAGGTAGAGGCGGCTGGGCTGTTCAGTGTGAAGTACTTCCATTCGCCCCTCCCCCAATTTAGGACTCCTTGTAAGAAGAGTTATCAAGCGCAAGGGAAAAGGCGACGCAAGCCAAAACCTGTCTTAATTAAGGGTGTTCTAATTCTGTTCTTATTGGATCCAGTTGGAAGATCGGAAGATCCGGATTTCTATTCCCAATTAGCGCACGGGGTTGATTGATTGGAAAGTGAAAGTAAAGTAAAGCTCGGTAGCGGACTGACCAGAACTAAGCAAGGGGCTTAGCGCCTGTAATAAAAGATAGATTAAGTGTTTCAAGCATAAGGGAAACTCACAACGGAAACACGCTTTTAACTCCACTACTTTGACAAGCGTAACTTGCTACACAACTTTAGACTTATTAAAGTCAACACACGACACAAGGAATCAAGGCCGATAAGCAACGTCAAGCTAGACTTGAGAAGTGAAAAGCCTAACTCTCGCATAAAGTAAGCATGAAAGTAGAGTCAACAAGTTTTAAGAATTCACACTTCTCCTAACAATTCTTATTAATATGGATCATAGGCCCACCACGCTTCCACCGCAGTACCATGTTCCTACAGTATGCTCTTCTCAAGTGGGGCGAATCATGCTCAAGTTCAGGTTCCAGTGCTCTAAAGTTGTCTAGGGCAGTCAAGAGAGGAAAGCGAAAAGCGAGTCGCTCGAATAAAAAGTGCACACAGAATGTGCATTTGACTGAAAAAGTGCACATTTTGCCTATAATTTCGTAAGCAATATTCGATAATTTCCCATAAATATGGCTTTGGAATTCAAGAAATCAATTCCATTGACCTTTGCCGATGAACTACAGCATATGAACAGCTAGGGATCGGAATACTACAACCGTACCGGCTATCCCGGGCTGGTGATAGGAAGAGTCTAAGGGGGTAGGGGGTGGTGGTTATAGTGGAAGAAGATCGTGATTAGATAAACTGTCCGGAATCAGCAACCCGGAACGATAGTGGAGGCCACCCGGGAGGTGAAGCTACCATAGAGGGGAAGGGGACAATAGTAGGAGTAGGTTGAGCCATCCATAACTTGAATAGAGTTGGCTCAACCATTCCAATCAACTCGAAAGCATTGCAATCCAATGTCAATTACAAGAGTTCCGCCTATGAGAAAAGTAAGGCACTGGACCTTGGTCATGAGACTAGTGAGAAGCATCTCTCTATCTAATAGACATAGCAGTAATGAGCTTTAACTGCAACTCTTATTCCTATAGCTGGCTCTCAAACTTATGAGTGGTATTCTTCCTTTCCCTACTTAATACTAAGCCATATGCTTACTAAAACTTATAAGCTCCAGCTCCACTTGCATATCGGTACGAACAAGCTAAGGGCAAATCTTATTGTTGGCTTACGACTCGGTAAACGGCTTTACTACTACAAGATTGATAACTGGAATCTCATATCAAGCCTACTAATCTTAGAGCTAGCAACAAACCTTACCTCTTAAAGCCTAATACCTTGGGACAGCTCAATGAAGAGCTAGCTTCTTTCCTCCGGTCGTTGAACCAAAGGCAAGGCCACTCGAGACACTAGTGGAAATGAGGCTTTCTTTGGAATGACTAGTAATTTCTAGTCGGTTTAAAAAAGGAGAAATCAGTTCGTCATTGACATCACCATCATCGGGAGCTGGGTCAGGAGGATAATCACAAACTGTTTACTTCGAAAAGAACTTCTATTGTTACTCAGGTGCATTATCAATTCAAACTAGAACGGCAAATCGGGTGTGTTGAAATTCACTTTGCAAAATAGTACGACAAGATGGTGTGAAGCATTTGCCTTTTGGACATATGCTAGGTAAAAATAGTATTTGATTGTTTCAATCTAGGGATAAGAAAGGAAGACTTCTTCTTCGAGACAAAAGGCAAGCAACGAATTAGGCGCGGAGCGTTGTGTTAATGATTCAAAAAAGTAACCAGTCATCCCTTGTCGAGAGGACTGTAGTATTGTAGGATAAAATCCCTCAGCTTGTTCACAACATCCGTAAAACAACCTATGGATATCAGCAAGTCGGAGATCTTCAGACAGGCATTGTATTTGATTTCGCGACTCTTGTCAACTGTTAGCAGGTAGCCTCGAATCATTAGCAAACGATCTATGCCCTGAACTAGGTAAAAAAGGATTTGATCATCTTCAAACTCTTGGCCGGGAGTAGAGGAGGGCCTTGCACGGAGTATCTTTCACCCTTTTGATTACCGTTAGCCAACCAGGGCTCATTCACCCTTAGCCAGGGCTCATTCTGGTAATTTGATAACCAGAGCCTACCAGCACTGATGGATCCAAAAAACTATGTCTACTTCCGTTATCCAATAGTGCAAATATAGGTTTCTTTTCTTTGAATCTCATGCTTTTGAGGTTTGGGTTCCCTCCCTTATGTGGCATGCAAGCACATCAATGCTTCTGTAACCTGGCCTTCTTCCTAGCTACCTTCATCATTTCTAATCAATCCAATTCACCTTCCACTTCCAGACCTTCTAACATGTGCATTCCCCCATTTGTAAATTGGTGACCCGGGAAGTCTGTCTCCCCACAATAAAAAAACAGACCCAGTGCGTACCATAAGGGCATTTCTGGAATTTGCTCCAATCCCACCATTCCTTCCCGTACCAGTTGGACACTGCCCCCTGATTCTGTCCGGTTGAACATTGTAGGTGGATTTGCTTGAAAGTGGGCTCTAGTCTTCCTCGTTAGACTCTCCTGTGCCATTTCATACTGGGAAGCATATGAATATGCTGCTTGGTTGGTTCCCCCTTTTCACACCATAAGCAGTGCTTTTATCTATTGCTTAGCTCAAAAGAAAAAGTATTAACTTTTGCCAATCCATTGAGTTCCATCAAATCCGGTAAATTCCTCTTTCTTTAGGAAGCATTGTCCGATTACCTGCCAGGCATCAAGCTTCTATCCCGCCCCGCCTACCGATCTCTGAACTGGAATTCACATCAGAACAGCGAGCAGTGGTTAGAATACAAGTACCTCTGAAATCCCAGCGCATACCAACCACAAAGATCTTACTTTTTGCTCGTGAGTGCACTAAGCGAAGAGAAGTTCTCTCGACTCTATCTTACGTATGTAAAAAGTTCAATGTCTTTTCGGAATTGAAATGCCTGGCATTGATCGCTAAACGTCAAGCTCCCCCCATCGACATCTTGCTCCCGAGGAGATATCATATCAGCGTACTACAGCTTACTTGGATGTGACTACTTCTACAATGGTGATCTTTCTACGTACATTTTTTATTAATTTGAAATGTTTTTCCACTTTATTTTTGGCTTGCTTTGCCGGACTCCCTGAGTAATTCAAGCGTTAGGCTTCCTCTTTTATTGTATAGTGAATTTCATGTCATAGCCGCCCAGTTTACCAAATTGGCTTACGTAACATGTGAACCCGCATTAATTGTCCAAAATACTCCTCTCTTCCCCAATAATAGAATCAAACTTGGTTAACTACAATAAAGCTCTATATACGAGAAACGCGGGCCGAGAAGAAGTCAACTCCAGCCGCGGGGCAGTCTAAGGCGGGACCTATCCACTACTTGTGAAGTAATAGAAGAGAGGATTTCTCGTATCTAGCGGAAGTACCACTACCAATGCTAGGCTCCGTAGAAAGGACATCGGCTCCTACGCATTAGCGTACCTACGATAAATGAAATACGAATTATTACCGCTATCAGAGACGAGCTCCTGCTTCCTCGGTTTCCTATCCGATCAGAAATCCAATCCGGATGTGAAGTATAGGTATGCGTATGGCAAGGGAATTAGCTTTCGATAGTATCTCGCCTTCTTTCTCCTCTAGCCGTTGAGAAGCAAGCCTTTGCAGTGCTCGCAGTGCTTTTCCAGGTAGGCAAGCAAGCCATTGGAAAAAAGATATGCGAATCCGCTGGTTAAACCCTTTCTTCAACCCCTTGGTATGATACCTCCTTTCCCTTTGCTTTGCTCAAAGATACCCCTTCCGCTGTTCCATTGGTGCAGTGCCTTGTAGGAGCCGTCATCTTCTTCTTTGCTTCGGAAAAGTCAGCAGATTCAACAATCATAATTTGTTTCATTTCAATTGATGGAATCAAAAGAGGGAACGAAAGTAAATGAGAAATTACTTTTCACTCGGAATTATTTATTCATTTGAAAACGAGACTCTCACTCGCCTTTTTCTTTTCTTATCCCCTAATCTACTACTTCAAAGCAGTGTTTCTGCAGTGTTCCTAAGACAGAAAGAACTCTGAGCTATGTCTGGTTTAGTGTCAACTAATCTTTAACCCTTTGATGGTAGAGGGGAGTAACTCGCTTTTAGCCCTCTACAACTGAAGTTCTCATGTACTTAAATAACAAGATTGAATAGGCCACAAGGCCAGAGAAAAGGTAGGTTAATTGTTCTAGGATTGGTTGTCTCATTGACAAGTGATGGGAGTATCAGGGTTTCGATACCCATGGCAACGTGGAACAAGCGAAAGAAAGAGCCATGAAAGCCTAAACCTGAACTGCAGATCCTAGAAGAAAGGTAGCGTAGTCTTGTGGAAATATGCCCATAATAATTCCAAGAACAATCAAATAAGTAGTGAATTCCCATAAGGAAGAGAAGACACCCTAAACTCTAAAGTACTGACTAAACTAGATAGGCCCTAGCCTTCGCTAGGTTAGGGTTGCGATTGTGATAATCCGGGTCAGTCGAGGCTGGTAAAGTAACTAAGTTGCAAAGAAAACCTCAGATAGACTAGCTTAGGAAATGGTGAAGCTTTAGAATTACCAATGGATAAGCTGATATGGGACTGAAACCGATTTCAATAGTTCTGAGGCATGGGAGAAGTGGATTCAATGGGGATGATGATGGCCCGAGATAAGAATGGGAAGTTGATCAAGAGTGCTGGCCGTGTTGATGCCGTTGAGTTGCCAGAGAAGAGTTCATTGCCCTTCTCCAAAGGTTGGTTCGATTCTTCCTCCTTGCTCGAGAATAGATGCCGAATAGGGAAGTAGACAGTAGGAAGAGAAAGGTATCTTCTCTTCACACTATATAGATTGACCAACACCTGCAGTGAATTGTTATATAAGCACTTACGAATGACTTGTTAAACGCAATAAATAAAAAGAAGCAAAGAAGATAGAGACAGGTGATACTTTGTTTCAGCTTCCCTTGGGAAAGATCCTCTTCCGTCATGAACACATACTAATGACTGCGTTGATAGACTGAGTGGGTGGCTATTGCGATGGAAGGAAACGCCTGCGGCTATAAGATGTATGTTTGTTTTTACCTGGAACAACTACTTTACTTGAGATCGCCGATCCGCCGATCAGATAGTTCTGAATCAGATACTGTAATCTCTTATTCATGCGCATTAAGGAAATTGTAAAGATAGGGAGCTCCCTCCCATTTCTAAAAAAGTCTACCTCGCCAGGTAAAGATAAGTGCATATGACTAAGATCCTATTTTTGTACTCCCTTCGGGATATCTTACTCAACAGCTAGCAGGATAGCCAAGCATTCCTTTTTATCTGGGATACAAAGATGTATGAGATTTGATGCTTTGGGTGTTACCTTTCCTTTCCCTACCTCAATTCCTCGTCCATTCCGTATGGATTCTCCACCGTCCCCTACAAGCTAAAGTAAGGGAACAAACTATGCCAGCTCAAGCTAGAACTCACTTAGAAGGTCAGGAAAGAGCGAGTCAACAGGGAAACAGGACCTGCCAAAGCGCCCTCCCGAGATCGGACTCGAGGGAGGGTAAGACCGGAACGAGGTCTAGCCCGAGTGAAGGCCACCCTCGAAGGGCGTAAAAGCAATGAGCCCGAAGCCTGAAACCTGAAACCATAGATTGAACACTCAAAGTGGATCCACCTAGTCAATAGATTGAGACACAACCTGCTTACTCACCTAGGGTCGGTCCGGCTCCGCCTACTACTCCTACTTATCCTTTTTGAAGCTAGAAACAGAGCCATAGCCATACAATGGAGACCCTAACCTAAAGGAAAGGGGTGGGTCGAAGGTAGATCATAACTAAAGGTGACAAGTCGATCTTATTTATTTTAGAGAAGAGCTAGAGCTGTTGACTGCTCACTAAGGAGTCTGTCTCGTCTAGTAGAGCTATTATCCTATTTCCTTATCCTTTCAGGGCAAGGTGAGTAGTGAAAGCAAGAATACCCTCTAACCTTTACTTTTCTATGTTAAAAAGGTCCTAGCTTTCTAAGAAAAAAAAGTAGGATCCGGTAAAAGTCCTAATCTCGCTACGTCCTCAGTAGGCCGATCCTGGAAATGACAAAAAGAAGCTTGAACAGGTTAAGTCACTGGTGCCAGCGAATAGGCGGCAAATAAAGTAGGAGTTGGAAAAGAAAACCAAGTTACTAGGTTTCTCCACGGAAAGAAGAAAAAGCGGCTGCTCACAAGGAGGTAGGCGGAGTCAAAAGCTTATTTCTCTTGGCAAATCTATGAACCTTCCCTGGGCAGGTATTGAATGGGTAGGGCACTGGTAAAGGTCTTGAATTCCTTTCTTTCTTGGCCCAATTCCAGATATCGGAACAGAGACTGGAAGCAGCAACCAGGGATCAAACTCCATAGTGGGCCCGTGAAAAGAGCCTCTCAGTATGAGATAGAAAAAGCTTTCCTTGCCCCGGCACGGGTCATTCCATTGATACGCTCATCGGGCTGCTCGTCGTTAGGAAGAGAAAGTCCTACTGCTGTAACTGCAACATCAAGCAAGTAGGATCGGGATTCAGATGCTCAATAAATAGGTTTGTTAGAAGAGACAGGAATTTATTCTTTATTAGTGCATGCCTTCTTTTTGTGACTCGAGCAGTTCTTGTCACGAGATGATGGGCCAGAGAAAAGTTTGATAGGAAAGGAAGGCGACAGTTAAATAAAAAAAAAAGAAAGGGAAGATGATACTGATATAAGAGTACTGCTCTTTGCCCTAAGATTACGATCAGTCACTTTTTATGTTTCAATCAGGTCCTCACTTCTTATTAAGGTTTTCGTGACCGACACCTAGTTCTTTCCACATCACTCCACTGTTTGAGCAATTTCCACTCTCCCTCCTGGTCAAACCTATCAAAACCTTCGTTCAAGAACTCATTCCAGCCCATGCCTTCTCTGACTACTCCTTTCACTTTTTGAAGGGTATTTATTTGGAACAACTTCAAATACTTCTCGCACTTGTCAAGCCATTCCCTCGTTCTCCCCTCCATTAAACATAGGAAATTCCAGTTTAGGAGTGGGCAAGTGTTGGTGGTTGAAGGGTTGCGGTCTTTGTTGAGCTGTATTTGGAACAAGGGTAATTCTTCAAATTTTCCATCTTTCTACAAAGTATAGGCACCAGCTATACAATTTATTCTTGCCATCCTATTCCAGGATTGGGACCAAAAGAAGTCTCATTTCACCATCTATGAACTAAGTCCACAAAATTCTTTCATCAATCCATCAGAGAAAGGAGGAGAATCCACTTTATACCCTCTATGGAGATTGAGGGAGAGACAACCACTGATCCAAATGCCATTCAAAGACACATTCACCATTACTAGAAAGCTTGAATGTTGGTATCGATTATTGTGTATACATGCGACTTTTCAGATTCGAACTGAAATTGGCCCTCGTAAGACCGTACCTATCCATAGGAAATCGCTTTGGTGACGCAGTTCCAGAGGGGGGTCTACCTCTTTACATCTGCGGCCGGTAGGCCAGCCAATCCAGCAACTTAAAATGAACCACTTAAGTCCCCACACCTATCTATGCACCCCCCTTCCCTGAATCATCATGAGAGGGGGGTCTTTCCCCGTCGGAGTCGGAGTCTTCCTCTTCCCTCCGGCTTTGACCCACTCCTCCGCGTTTCTAAAAAATGAGGAAGAACGCTTATGGAATTTTAGGCTGTATATTATTTTTTTAAGCCTGTTGGGATCTAATTTTTTTTTGAAGCCAAGCGCCGCGTCCACTAGGTTTTCGGGGGTTTGTCCCGCGAAGTAGTCCTCCCCTTTATCATTTTTTGTTGCGAAGCTCCGCAACAGATTATATACAATCTCCCGTAGTGCCAATGCTCTTTTGAGCGTTTTCTCCTCCTTTTTTGTGAGAGGGCGTTCTTCCGGCGGGAAGTTCTCCGCGGGTGCCGGATGAATTGAAGGCTCGACGACTGCCTCTTTTCCCGCAGGGTTTAGGGAGGGTCCGCTACCTGAAGCTGCTGGAAGGCCAGGTTGTGATGAATTTGGGTTTTCTGGACCCACCAGAACTTCGTTCACTCCAGGTCCAGTCCCTACCTCTTCCCTCCCGGGGCTGGGAAGCTCGGCGATCGGCGAAAGAGAATCAAACATGGAAGGATCATATTCTTCCATAACCATAAGAAGGGGTTTTTCCCCCGTTCCGGTTCCTTCGGCGGAAGAACCAGAACCAGGACCCATTCCCGGGAGCGCATGGAAAAAACCTACGAATCTATCAGGGAGAAAGACGACGACCAGGTAGTATATCAAACTTCCCCCATCAGCGACTAGGTTAGCAGCCAGATTCAGAAGGAGCTCTGTGTCTGTGGCGGCGACGTAAAAGACGAAAAGAACCAGAGCCGGGGTGGCAATTAGCATTGTTAGAAAAAAAGAAGCATTTTTTAGGATTCTTATTATTTTCATAAATAGCGTTTTTATCTTATCCTTGGGGGAAGAATGAGAGGAGGAGGAGTAGGTTCGAATCCACTCGGCCTTCCTCCCATTACTCAAAGTGAAATGTGGCCGATCCTGAATCGCAGGGATTTCAGGCCGCTCCAGAATCCCGGTTTTCGTGATCGAATGACGAAATAGATATACGAACTGTATAGGATCATTCGCTGGGATGGGATAAGTGATTCTTTTATGGGATTCCCATGGGATCGTAGAATCAACAACTAAGGCTGCCATAGGTATTTGTGATCGATCAGCTCCCAGTATGACCGAATACTTTCTATCTGCATTCAGAATAACCGCACAATCAGGTTGTTGGTTCAACCCACAATTTGTCTTTTTCTTTCTTGAACGGAATTTCTTTTTATTTGCCAAAGAATTGGTCAAAAAAGCCCCGATCTTCCATTGAGAATCATTGATACTGCTCGCCATTTCTTCCAATATCTCATATAAAAATAAATGATTGGTCTTTAAAAGGAAGGAATGGCCATTTTGACGAATGGGAGATCCTATAAAATGAAGAACGTTTCGTAAACAAATCAGTGTCTTGTCTGAATCGAGAATAGCAATTCCATTTCTGGAACCACAAATATAGACTTGGAAATGGTGAGCAGCTACCCGACGACGGCCGAGATGTGCATTCGTACAAAGTAATTGCGTACAGACGACTATAGAAAGGATTGTCATTTCCGGTTTTCCGTTTCCTGAGATACAGGTGGTAAGTAATAAAAGATAATAGGTTAGCTGCTGATCTTCTAAGGCGCGGGTGCAGGGCGTCGGCAATGCTATCTTTCAGTACCGATAAGAGGCAAGGACCCCGTTCGAATAAGCAACGGATTGAGCTACTAGCGCGGATTGTTCTGGTTTAGCTTGACCTACCCCCGTTCTCTTTCATGCTTAACTTGAATGCTGAACTATCGATAAGATAAGGGCTGTATCGTTCGTGATCAAGTCATCGAGCGCATGTTTGGAATTCAATAGCGCTTTCTTTGGCAAGGCAGGATATGAAAGGAACGGCACTGCTCAATCCTCTACGGCTAACGCGGAACCTATCCGAGAAGGGCAGCAAGCTCACAGGGAAGGGAAACTAGGACTGGGTCTATGTATGCGCCTTTCAGAGATCTGACTCGAGGGATGGAACATCATCGGTAATAGACAGTTCAACTATACCTTTTTTAAGGTTATAAGGAATAGCTTTCCTGACCACTGAACAATAAGACTATTCCGCGGAACAGTGACAATTACCATACCAACGGTGGTAAAGTACTTCAGAACACCGAGTGGGATTGGGAACAACTCCATTCGCGTCAAAGGGTTCAATGGTCATTGTATGTCAATTGTAACGGGCACGGAAGAGTTGATTAAAGTCAAAGTAAAGACTTGATTTTAGTATCCGACTAGAGGGAGCTTTCAAATGAAAGGTAAAGCTGTAATTTCTCTCAGAGAAATTCCCTCGATAACAAATCTAGTAGGGATTCATGAATTGGATTTTGAAAGGTTCCAAATCCAGAAAAATCAGAAAAGTAGCCCCTCCTCTTGCACTTATTTGCAACGACTTTACGATTGTCTACAAACTTGTGGACGATTATTTAATGTATACCATTCATTGGTTAAAAGATTCCGCGGGGAGGACTAAGTTTGTAGCAGAACTCCCAGCGGGCACGCAGGAAGGATACATTAGTGGGGCGTTCGTTCGCCAAGATAGCGAGCCAATAGACTACCCGACCGATCCACTGTCCTCTAGGAAAAGGCATTCTCCGTTGTGGTCATTGGATCGAGCAGAGAAGCGACATCTCAGGCGCCTAGGAAGGAGTCAAAGTGAGGCTAGTGGAAGCCAGCTTACAAAGAAATGTTTCCATTGCGTCAACCAATTCCATAATTCACTTGTCCAGGACAAAGATATCGCATTTCGGTCGACCATTGCCTCCTTTATCCACACCTCCTCCCTCCGTACCTTTGAATATGATACCAGATCCGGGAGCTCAAAACTTCGGTAACTCATAATTGATATGCGATTGGTCGTTCTTCCTTCATTCAATGTTATGTATTTCGGTGAAAGATGCCTGCGTGAAATGATAGGAAGAACGCCTATAACACCTTTCTCGTTCATATAGTCAGAGGTCTGTCGCCTCCTACGCCTATTGCCTCATCTTAGTCAATTTTAAGGAAATCATGCCGAAAAAGGGTAGTTAGTTTCAGAATTCCCCAGAGAGGAGCGAACAGCACCCTACTCAATGGAAAGATGCCAGTGCACCCAGTGCGATATCTGCTTTGTTGATTACCTCACCTTTATCAATCGGCGAAGCCTCCTAGCATAGGTTTTTTATCCATCAAGAGCATCCCGCTTTGAAATAGGTGTTTTTCCTCTTGATTTTCCGATAAGTTTGATGCTGGATAGTGGGAAAGTGACACCCTCAAGTGCAAATCCGCGGGGACAACGTAGGCACTCTCTTCATACGTCGTTTTCTCTGACCTTTCCGCTTGTGTCTGTCCCGCCCTTTTTGAGCTTTCTTTTGACTTAATAAAGACTGGAATTGGTCGGCTCGGTGTAGAGCTGCCTCGTATCCGCCCGGTTAAGTTGGCCTTGTTTTCTCCTTTATTTCCTCTTTCTCTTGTTTGTAACTGGGGCGATGGAGCACAAAAGTGAAGAACGGACAACAACCGGTATAGCATACATGAGTGATGGCTCAAGCCGGGCATAATGTGAAAATGAATCAAATGATTCCGCTCGATGGATTGGATCCTGTTCAAGTTCCTGCTCAATAGAAAAGGGAATTTGCTTGTTATCAAATGGAGGGTTATCTCCGTCTTGACCGAAGGTATCTTTCCCGTATGCCTAACTTGTCTTCTGTTTCTGTGAAGTCAAGCTAAGTGCAACGCGTTATAGTGATTGATGTGCCTACTTACTTACTCTATCTATAGCCCTTTCTTTTGCTTTGAAATGATCAACCTTGATCTCCGCCACAAGAAAAGAAGAATAAACAAAACCGTTATGATTAAGTGGAAAAGTTGTATCTGAGAGATCAAATGATTTATTTCGACGGTTGCATGACCGTTCATTTCTGTCAGTTCAGCTCTCTACCGGTTGACCAAAAGTCTGATCTAGCTTTGTGCCAGGGCGAGGTAAGGATAGGATCCATGCGTAGGAGAACTTGTTTCAGGATTTCGGTATCCTTCTAGCCCAGCTCCGTTCTGAAATTCCATTATCCTGGCTCTACGACTTTTTTCACTCTTTCTTTGAATTGAAGTCACTGTAATCAAAAGGCACACCACGAAGGCGTATTGAAGAACCAGACCTATAGGGTCACGAGAAGATCTCTCACTAAGCTACCAATCGGGGGTCTATTTTTCACTCTCTGCTATTATTCGAAGTTTTATCGCTAACAGATACTATGTTTATGAACATAATAAGGAAGAGGTTCTTATTAAGTAGGGGGAAGAATACGGGAAGCTGGTCCTATCGAAAGCCGAAGGTACGGGTCCTGTAGGTCAGCTGTTTCAGCATAGGTCGGCGGATCAAGTAGTTCCAGTTGTGGACCACCAAAGCAGCGTATTGAAGATCCAGACAGAGAAGCAGCGCCCAAAGAAGAGTGTGGTGATAAGTATGGTGATAAATGGGGTGCTGGTCACAAATGCCCCAAGACCATTCCTCCGTACGTCTTCCCTTAGGCTCCTATGGGCGGCAGCCAGGTAGAATTAATATAGCAGTGCTTGGATCCACGGCTTCGTAGGCAATATGAGATAAAGCTGACTAAGAGAAAGAAGTAAGCGTATCTTGCAGCTGTTTTCATTCCTAGGTCTTGAACCGTAGAAGATCAAGCATTGATCTGATGGATCAAATGCTTTCGGATGAACTACTCGATCAAGGGCTTATTAAGAAAAGTAAGGAAGGGAAGCTGTCTACCGCGTAGTGGTATCTTTTTACTTACTATCTCCTCCACCAATATATCCAATACTTGGACTCCTCGAGAAAGGATTTCTCTCCTTGAAGAGACCGAACTAGACTAGTGGCCAGATGGAAGGGATGGGACTAACTACGTTCCAAAGACTTGATCAACAACATCTGTTTTTGGCTTTGGTACAGCATTATCTTACTTAGGAAAGCCGATGTAGGATCCTGACAGCTCTGACCATTGATATTCAGCCTCTTGCTTTGGCCTAAGATACATAGCTTGCTGACCACAAACAAGGCCCTAGAGATAGATACTCTCCCTTGCAAAAGGATGAGATCGAGAGACAGGTATCTGAAATGCTACAGTCAGGAGTGATTCAAACAAGCAACACTTTGTAGAAAATCAATATCTATACTGACAAGCTTAACACCCTCTGCTGATACAGGTCGGGATGGCTTCTTTCTGGGTCTCCCGCTTGGCAGGCTCCCACCAAATCCAAAAGTAAGAAGTGGTTCAGGGGTTTCCATTTACAACGTCGGTTTCTTTCGAAAGAAATGGGACTATAAAGTCAAACATCAGATGAGTTGGCACCCATTTCTTCTTATCTTTCCGGAAAAAGGAGATACCTTGCTCCTTTCCGGGCCTGCATCTGGAGAATGGGGTTGACCAATCTTTCTAGCTGCATAGCGTAGGGATTCTACTCTATGGGTGGGTAAAGGTCTTATAAGCGAAGAGTTCATAAAGGTGATCGCTTCTCCAATTGTTCTATCTTTACTACGAGAATTCGCATTTCAAGGGAGGAGGTTGATGAGATGAGTCCACCGGTACAAATCGTATCAATGCCTATCAAAGAACAAAGAAATTAGACATTTGTGGGAGTGATTGGCCAAGCCAATCCCTATCCCCGGACCGCAGGGACAAGGAACAACAAAAGGAATTATCACTCACCCCTGCACGTGTTTTTCGCTAACCTATAGATAATAACAACAAGCTAACCACTTCAGGCGCAGGAGAAGATTCGAGAAGACTCGGGTCCGATGGATTGCAATAGCACTAAGAGAAAACAGCTCATCAAGTTCTTGAAGGAACTAAGCAGTAGGTTATCGGACCTTTCTTGTTTGATCTGGAAGTGCCGTTTTACCAAAGAAGTGGAATCGAGACCTCAGGCACAACTCCAGCCAGCGCACTAATAATTGAAGCAGCTGCTGAGTGAAGTTTCGCAGGCGTGACTCCATCTTGAGTCAGTGACAGGAAAGGGCCAAGGCAGGAGCTGTACATCCTTGGTTAGGACTCGCTTCTTATAGCCTGCCTTTCAACAATGGTAATGAAATGATTGGTTGTTTTGTTCCAAACCTTGCATTCTGGTATAACAGCTATAAGAAAGAGGTCAACTAGAGTGGCCCAGCCCAAGACAACCATGCTTAAATTCAGCGCCAGGCCTTTCTCCCATCCTCAGCCATACGATGCTTACTTTCTAGAAAAGTTTTTTTGTCGGTACAAGTAATTACGAATGCTGCCCTGTGTTAAGAAGAAAAAGCCCTGTATGCCAAGGTGAAGGAAAGTAAGCCATTAGTTTTCTTTCGAGTGTTTAGTCAGCTGGAGCTCTTTCCCGGCCTAGAATGGCCTTGCCACTTGTGAGGAATCCATTCCTACCGCTTATCAAGCAAACCCTGTCCTGTGATGAAAGAAAAAAGAAATGTACCTTCGCCCGGACCAGGACCTGGAAATGGAAAACAAACCTACTATAATACGAATCCTCTTCTCGGGGATCATAATGTCAAGTTGCTTTCTTACTCGAAAGCTGTTGCGCGGTACTCGAAAGTACTAAATAGATAGGCGCTTGGGCCAGGTACAATTGAACGAAAAGAAGCAAACTACCGTTGTTTTAGGAGGTATGGGAGGGCGGAGACCGATCGAGAGAAGTGTCCATTTCTTTTCTTGGCTATCTGGATTTATTGGATCATTCCTTCCTGTGACGCCTTTTCCCCCATCCATCTCCTACGCTACGCATGGATCCTATCCTGCTGCTGGCGCTTAAGCTCAGCAGCTACTCAGCTAGTACGGAATGAGCGCTTAACCCGAGGAGAATACGCGTCATCACACACCACTAGTTGACTGCTTCCCGAGCTGGTGGAAATGGAACTAATTTGGTAGATAGACCAATCCCTTTTATACAATCTTACAAAAGCGCGTGCAAACAAAGCGAAATCGTTGGTTTAGGCTCCCTGCCTCTGTCGTGTCAAGTCAATTTCTATCGGTTCACAGCCAGGAAGATAATGGTGTGACTACCTTGGCGTCAGTTCCGGCAGGCACGAGTGGAGCTTCTATAGACTTAGGGGAAATGCGCTGCTCCATTCTTTCGATAAGCCATGGTGGTTCTGTTCTTTATCACACGCCCTCCGTGGCCTTGAGCCGAAGTCGAGTCGTAACTCGAACACAAGAGAAGTAATTGGGTTGGTTTTCGTATCAATCTAGAATAGGATTTCTGAAATTAAGTATGAGCGTAAGAATTACAACAGGAAAAGCCAAGAGAAAGGGGTAACATGTCCGTTCCATGGTGGTTATCTCGAGAAGCTTTAATGGCCCGCGTGGAGTTCTGTGACAACTACTATTGTATTAAGCTGCAGCCTTACATCCAGACGTCCATTGCCAAGCGGGCAAACCACAAGTTAACCTTCAAGCAAGTATTTCGGCCCCTATACTGTCCTCCAGAGGATTGGTTCTGTTGCCTATCGAGTGCAACTACCGGCCGGCTCAACTGTTCATCCCGTCTTCCATGTGTCCCAGCTGCGCCGTGTCTTGCGTCCTGATCAGCAGGTGTCTCTTAACCTTCCCTCTTCTACTGATGAATTTCCTACTCCTGCCAAGGTTTTGGATCGACGCTGGCGCCGTAAAGGTAACAAGTCTGTGGAGCAAGTGTTGACACAATGGAGCAATGGTACCCCTGTGGCGGCTACTCATAAGAAGATGAAGGATGTGAACAAAGGTTGTTTGTGGGAAGAAGAGTGCTCTCGACCCGTTAAATATAGATACGCTAGCTACGCTATTTCTCATGCCTACGTGACAACTTCTTTTGAATATAGTTTCGGCGTGCTCTTTCCAGCTGCTTTGATTTCGCTTTATCTGTGCTATTGATTTTTTTCTTACGATTTATTTGGTTTATTTATATATAAAGTGGAAGAATAACTTGGGAGTGCTCAAGGTGAGTAGTGATCATATTCATCGGATTGACGCAGACCCCTTGGGGATGGTTTTCACAAGGCATCGAATTCTGTAGATCTTATACCAGATAAACATTCCCGTTGTGGAAGGTATCATCCATCCGTGAGCCTATCAGTTCCATCTCTTTGAATAACATACAGCTCTATAATGCGGAAAGCCTTTTTCCCGATTTACCTCAACTCGGCAATTGAATCAAAGAAGTAATAAGACTATATCATTCAATTCCCTACTCATTGGGAGGTTAGAACCATGTTGTATGGCCTCATTCGGAGCCTATATCGCACTTTCTCGGCCTTGAGAAGGAAGGTTTCGCTACCAGTATCAAATCGACTTTCAAATGCATATTTATTTAGAACTTATATAACTGAGGGCTACCCTAACCCAACGGGTGCTATAGATCCCACACGATACTTCGGATCGCATTCCTCACTAAAAAAGTATGAATGTTTACATGGAAGTGCTGTCAATTGCTTTTGGGTCTACAAAGACCAAAATGGCAAGATCGAGAGGTAGAAGGGAAGAACTACGGGAGATCGCAGACCACCAACTCTTGGTTTTCGCATGTCGGTTTCTAATACGCTGAGGACAGCTCAATTTACAATCTACCGGCATGGGCCTTTTCATCAAGGTCATCGGTTGTTTCACCTGAGCCATCTGCTGATACCGGTCAAGGCAAGGACTTCCATCTTCCCCCGCACTAAACACTCCATTATACCCATATTGGGTAGGTCTGGTGCTTTTTTTGCTTATTTTCTCTAAAATGCTCCTTTTGCAACTAAAATCCCGGGGTTAGGGAACTTTTCTTGTTGATTTAGCTGATTTTTCCCGCATTTTTGCGATTCTACTGGATCCCATAACCAATGAAAGGAATCGATCAGACGGTCGTATAAATAGCGGTATGCCCATAACAATCACATCGGGAATTCATATCTGCTTAAAAAGTCTCCGTTTTTCGCAGGAACCTAAATCCTTTGCTATGGTGGGATCAGAAGGAGTTCCACTAGAAATAAAAAATGGACTAGTCCGGTGGTCGAGAGTGAAAGACATAGGTTCACACTCCCGAGAGCCTTCCCCTTGAGGGAACATGCCCGTACCGGTACCAAAGATAAGGTGGGTAAAAAACCTATGGTATGGCTCCAAGAGGGAAGCAAATCGTACTAACATGTAAGTAGGCTGACTACTGGAATTCATTGCGAAGAGAGAGCTGATACGGGATTTGGGATAGGCAGGTCAGATCCAAGTTAGTCTACCGATGTTGGTCATGCAGATTTGGTTCAGTCATTAGTCGAACCCCGCGTGGAAGCTAAGGCAGAGGTATGTGAAAGGTTAAATATTCTTACTGAATCGCACTATTGCTCTCTATAGATTCGGATCGGAGAAACACTTGGTTGGTTCCCTTTAATGGGGCAATCTCAAAGCTAACATCTTTCTGTGGATTTCAGATGAAATCCCCAATGCACCAATGTACCAAAGGCACTGTACTTTGAATAGGAAACCGTTCCCTACTTCACTTCCTAATTAATAAAGTAGGAGGTATTCGAGTACGGAGGTACTAGACCGTGATTCTGGTCCTGATGCGGACACACCTGTCGACAACAGAGAAGGGATTCAATTGAGAGCGGATAGCAAGATCGAATGAATGGATACTCTGAGATAGAACGAGAAAAAGAAAATGGGATTAATCCTACAAAAGCCTTACAAGGCAGGTAAACTTTATGCAGTATCTGCTACAAAAAGAAGGTTAGAGAACAAACAGGTTCCATCTACTTTATCCGCTTTTGGGCATGAAGAACATGCTTCTTTCTCAATTTATAGGAATCGTTAACCGCAACTCTCCTTTTCAGGCTTGGATTGGTTTTTTTATGCAGTAGAGAAGCCGTTTCCTTTGAACTTGGTCCATCGGACAGATATAGACATGGAGAAGCTTTTCAATGTCAATCTTTCACTACTTTGTTTGGACCTTGCTTCTTCACTTAATGCTTGCTTTCCGTCTTGCCTTTGCTGGGCCTACGATAGGCTGTACTCCAATACGAAATAAGATTGTACATGAAGGTTGGTGAAAAGCAAAAGAAGCAATTGGTTCTCAAATGCCGTGACGTCACCTAGCTTTATTCTAAATTTATCATTCTATCGGTATGTATAGTGTCTTTCATCTGCTTTTTCATTCATTCTGCCCACAGCCGTTAGGTATTATGACAAAAGGAACCAGCATGTTGCTCCTGAATCTACAGATAGAGAAGAGGGCACGTCTCTTTTTCTAGAAGCCGGTCTATGTTCTTATTCTTAATCGAATTCTAAAGAAACGTCAGTTTCAAATCACTTCCATTGGGGGGTCATATATGCCTTTTGGCTTTCACCTATGTTATGTATTCTCTCACAATCACTCCTAGCAATAAGTGAAAAGGCGGCTATCGATACTGTCCCAACAACCTCCTCTTCTGTGTCTACTTCTCCATTCGAATTTCTGACTGGTTCACGCCTGCTTGTGTATTGGTTATAACCTCTGTACTGTATTTTGTTTGGCTTAAATTGCCAAATGGCGAGACCAGACCCACCCCATGAAGCTTCTAAGTCTGATGTTGATTTGCAAGAATCAGATTTACCAACGGGAAGAACGCTTAGTGTATCCGCGGTGGGTGAATCTTAGGAAACTCGCCTTGTCCGAACAAAAGCGGGAGGTAGATAGGTGGTAGTTAGAAGGATTCCTTCGGGGAGCTGCTTCTTCCTCTGGATTCCCTTCTTCTATAGACAGACCCCCGGCTAGGGCAGCAGCGTTTTAAAGAAATACGAACAGTTTGGTTTTCAGTGAGCCCGCTTCTTAGTGATAG
Organism: Zizania palustris; assembly: GCA_019279435.1. NCBI lineage: Eukaryota > Viridiplantae > Streptophyta > Magnoliopsida > Poales > Poaceae > Zizania > Zizania palustris. Next base: position 359,152 of record JAAALK010000823.1, on the reverse strand, counting down.
GTTTATAAAGTATCTATCGCTATGTGCCCCTCCCCGGAAAAAAACAAATAGGCTCGGGCAATTATCAGCTTAGGGACAGCAAGCGGATAGTAGATCTGGCTCCATCCCTGGAATCCGCTGTAACTGATAGAATCTTGTACGAGAGACCCGCAAATAAATAAGGAAACCCGCTTAAAACGCTTTTTAAGTAGAAGCTGAGCCATTACCTGCTAGCATATCTCCCCACCAGGACTCCCCCCAAAGCAAAGCTAAACCCGTTCTTTAATTCAATACCTAGAGACCCGAAAGCTCCAGTCCAAGTTGAGGCGCAGTAGGAGGGATTTCTTTCACTATTATTTATGGACCACGTAAACATACTTTTTTAGTTTAGATTCTTATGCTGGACCTGCAGCCCTAGCCTGGGACACCACTGTGCGACATAAAGATCGGATCAAGTTATGATTTTCTCATTAAGAAAGAGTACCCGAGAAGAATAGATATGATCCAGAAACACTCTTATTCGACGAGGCGTAGAGCGTTTGCGATAAGATTGAATTGAAACTCGAAGTGAGAGCATGCATTTCCAGCCATACGGAAAGAATTACCCGCCTACCTGGATGGGCCTGCCTAGTAGTTCTTTTGACCTGGATGGTCCGCCTGCCTAGCAGTTCTTTCAAGAAGAAGTGAGCGCACTTTATTGATGTAAGTACAGTACCCAAAATGGAATAATCTCTTTCTTATTTCTTTCCGCGGCAAACCACATTAGCTAACGCTTCATCGGATTGATACACGGGTTAACGGAAGTAAAGCAACACCCCTCCAAACAGATAGGATTGCGCTAGAGCTATTCCTACACCTAGCGATAGAGGTTACACGAGCTAGAGCGTTAATACGAATCAACAGTTGAAGCAAAGGGGTGTAAAAACACCCTGGACTAGTACGCTAACGAGCCCCTCCTACATACATATCCAAAAAATTTCTCTAGGGCGGGCGGGAGAAGGCTGAAGCCGAAGCACATTCCCTAGCGTACGAGATATGCCTTTTAGGAAAGAGATCCCTTTTATGAGCAATGGTTTTTGATAATGCTAACCCCTGTTCAAAGCAAAGGTCGAAGCTGGCTGGCCACCCTTTACTCGGCATCCGTTCTCATATGCATAGATGCTCCGAGAAGCTTCTTTTAGTTAGCCAAGCGGGTCATGTGGATGGGTCAAGAGATGCGTAAACGTGCCCAACAAGGGGTAGGTGTGGTAAAAGGGTATGCGGGTTGATGTGTCCTTCACCTTGCTAGTAAGAGTGGTATCCTTATTGGCAGCAATACCCCATTTCCGTTTCTGGATTTGCGGAATGATTTGAACCCCTATTTTAAAAACCAATCTATTTGGCCCGGTACGGTTTTCCTTCAATACCACTCCTACGATAGAGGCTGATATGACTACGAGCGAGATATGACTATTCCTATCCTTAAGCGAATGCTGGAACGAAAGTAAGGTCTTCCCTCGAAGTGAAATGAAAGCAAAGGGTATTGCAAATCAACTAATTGTTCTCTAATACCACCTCCTCCTGTATCTACTATTGGTTGACTGAAAATAAACCAAAAGCAAGGGTGGTTGCACATCTTCTGAAAAGATAAGGGCTCGGTATCGGCTCAATCGAACAAGCTGAGGTATATAGGGAATAGTAGAACATATTGATTATCCTATTGGATTGGTTCCGCTCAGTCGAGATATGATGAGTCAATGGGCATTGAGAGTTTCGATTCAATGTGGGAATGACTAAGACAAGTTAGGCGAAACAGATATGCACCATAGAGGTTTATCCACCGTAGGTTTGTAGACAAGAATAGTAGTCACAGCGAGGGATGCACATAAATAAGATCTGCACTGGTATAAGTGATAGGTTTTGGGTAAGCTCGCTCATATCGAAAGAAGAAATCGAAGGAAATGAAGCATAAGCTGTCACCACTAGGATAAATCAAATTGAATCCTAGGCTGTTTCGATAGACAAAAGAAAATAGAAAAAAGTAGTGAGTGAGAAAGAAATAAGTAGCGGCGCTTTGCTTGCTTGGAAACGAAGTAGCAGATTTTTGAGTAGTCTTTTCTTGGCTGGTAACTATTCAAACAGAGCTAGCCCTCTTTCTTGATACCTATGTACTGTCCACATAGAGTACTGTTTCGTGAAAAACCAATAGGCATTCTACACAGAGAACAATTAATTCAAAGCTGACTACCATATATATACTACTGTCCCTGCTTTACCTGCTGTCCAAGTAAGTACTAATTTCGAATGCGAGGTTGCGTAGCAAAGCTACAAGCCGAAAGTCAAGAATGAACTGAGTTAACTAGCTGGTAGCACTGTCCTACTTGTCTATTCGTTCCAACTATTCTATTTGTTTGCTTGCTGGAACAAGGGAATATAGGGCTGCTGAGCTGTCCAAGTAGAAGTAGCTTTCCTACTAGTTGTTCCAACTAACCAACAAGCACCGGATTGAGCGCACTAGCGCGAAAGCGTTAGCACGCGCATCCGTTTTCTTGCTCCACTCATAAGTCCAATCTGGTAAATCAAGAAATGAAGAGGTATTGGTATATCAATGAACACACTCCGTAGAGTTTCTGCTCAAATCAGAGTGTTGGAAATTCAGAAACAGTTTCATCCCGCCTTCCACTCATCCCCGCATTTCGCTCAAAGCTGCTCTCTCATTTCTTCGCCCTTAGGAAGGTCTCTACTGCAACTGAGTTTGAAAGCTTTTACTCATCAAATATTTTTTTTTGGCAAGTAAAGTAAAAGTAGGTATCAATCTGCTTGAAAGCCTGCAGAGTCCAATTTGGAGTATTTTCAGTTAGAATCTAGAGTCAGCCTACTCATTCGAACGTTTATGGGGGTAGGGGACTTTATCCTCATTGATGTGTTAAGGGAACTGGAGTCATGGAGCTTGTCAGGTTTCCAGATCCAGGTGCCTATCTTATTTAGATACTTCAGCTTATGCGGCACATCTCTTGCAGCCTATGCCGGCCTCAGATCTAACTAAATGAGCCAATGTTTCTAAATCAAAATGCAAGGTTGAAGAAAGGCGCGCTGCGGTAGATTGGTCATTGGCAACAACTATGGATAGAGATAAAAGTGAAAGAAATGATGGTCTAACTTCCGCAGGATGATAAGCTAGGGAAAAGTCGTCGGAAATATTGAACGCCGTCCGTCAATCTCATTTTCCTATTCAAGAGTTAAGTAGGAAACCTGGTTTTGTTTTCATAAATGGCATTTTTTCTAGTCAATCGATTATGAAATGCAAAAAATACCGGTGTTTCATACTTCGATCGATAATATATAAGTGAGAATTCCTTCACCAGGTCGTATAGCTGCCAGAGTTAGTCAATGCTTTCTCTTGGTCCCTTCTGTTCCTTGTCTAGGGGAGATTTCTATTGGGTGGGGGATTACTATCTTCTGCTATCCCCCCCTTCTCCAGCGCAATGAGGTTTCAATTCAATTCATGCTTCTACTTTTTTTGGAGTTGCGTGAAATTCCATTTTCTACAAAGGCTTTCTTATGAACTAAATCGTTACATAAAGGGGGAAGGATCTGATAAAGTGATTTATTTATTGGTTTTCTTGGGGAAAAGCGAAATCTTCTAATTGGGAATTTCTAAATAAATAATATGTCGCTGAAGAATGTTAGCACTTATGGTACTTGTAGGCTCAGTTGGAAGGAGACATAGACCCTTGTGGAAAACTCGAAAGTTGAAGCAATTGCTTGGACTGGAACTGGCGATGATATTAGCTGGATTTTATGTGGTTTTCTGGCTCAGAAAGCTTCATGGTAGGTTGGATGGAGAGAGAGAGCTCAAGTGCCTAAAAAAACACGAGGTTTCCTGGCCTGGTCAAACCTATAAGAACGAAGCATTCATGATTCGAAAGAATCGGTAACGGATTTCACTTTCGGTGGTAATGATCTTAGAAAATTTCTGTCACGAACACAGAGATTGACTGGATCCCCCGGAACCTCGAGCGAGCGATTAAAGAATTCTTTTGCTTCGCACCTTGTATACTCTATTGTCACGGCTTGCTGGAGTTCACTAAATTCTTTCACTTTAAGCTATGTCCCCTCCTCCTTACCCCCCCACTGGAACGCCTGAAACTGGCGTGGAAGACCCTCTTGCCTACTCGATCTTCCTTCGGATACTAAAAGGAAAGCTTTAGCAGTGAAAAGAAATGGTTTATACAAAGATTCCTGCCTGACTTGATTGAGCGAGTGGCGGGTTGTGCAAGAACTCTCTTTCTTTCAAGTATCAGATCGCAGCGAGAAAAAGGAATAGTAGTTCCATCTTTGACTAATATAGACGAGCTTCTGAGAGTATGTCCTCAACAATTAAGCAGCAGCCAAGGTTGTTGAAAAACTCCTATTTATATGCCTATAAAGACCCGGACAGGAAGCCCACAAAAGGAGTCAGTCAATTGAATAAGTGCAACTTACTCCGTCTTACTTGCTCCATTAGTTAGTAGGTCTAGTATATATACATGTGGAACTCGTCTATTGCTCTTTTAATAAAGAAAAAAGGTCTATTGTTTGGCTCTATTCAGAACCTCTAAACTATCAAGCCTGCCCGAAAGCCGATACCTTACTTTTCTTAAAGGCCTTTTGATCTTGAATCCATCCTATCCACTCTGGTAGCTACCGGAACTCCCCTAATTAATAAGAATAAGGCCGAACCTAAAGAAGGAAATCTTTTTCGGTTCAAAAGGGAACTTAAAGGACTTCGCGTTTTCTTTTCTCAATCAAGTTAGCTATCCATACCGGGAATGGAAGGTTTTCTTTCCCGCTGCTCAAAAGGAGCCCGTACTCCCTCCTGGTCACTGATATCACCTATCCTCGCTCTACTTTCCTCTTAGACTGAACACTTGAGATAGATATCGATCATAGATAGATAGGGTGATGCAGACGAAAAGTGATGCTTAAAAAATAAGTATCCCGCACTCGCTATCCCCATTTGCTTTGATATTCGAGAGATTCTATTGGAGGAAAGGATTCCCTCCCTGATCTTTCTTTTTCTATTTCTTAAGTCAACTTTGGACTTGGATTTTCTCTTGACTTGCCAACCGAGAGGACAATCCAGTGTGTTGAGTCAAGGAACCTTCCTTCAATCAAATAACCCCAGAAATTTCATAGGACAGAAAAGATGACTTTGATCTGGTTCATTAAGTAGCCTTGCCAGTAGTTTCGTATAGCCCAGCAAATCAAGTAAATAGAAGTAATAATTCAAGTCCGTCCGTGGATTTGATTTGAACATACTTCGCGTGCGTGGCAGAGTAAGCTCTCACCTTGTTGGCAAGAAAAGTAAGTCAGCTATCTATCTTGAACGTTCTTGGCAAGGAAGCACTATTGAGCAGTGAAGCAAGCAAGGACTGCTATCATAGATAGAAGCTTACGTAGGGACAGACAAACAGACTGCTATATTGAGTTTAAATAATAGCAAGGGAGGACTATTTAGTGAAAAGCAGAAAAAGCCTTGACTGCCGACGTAATTTAATGCGCTTTGCCCTTATAGAGTGAATTGTGCTATTTCTACTTAGGTAATACCCTTTCTTTAAGAAGAAAATAATAGCCCATAGGACTTACCATGCATTGGAATAACGATCTAACTATGCCTCCTAGATAGACAGACTTTCTATATATACTCTCTTAACTCTATATTTGCTACACCACCAAACCAAAAACTACGTAAGATACGTACTACTCGAACTACACAAACAACCATAAATAAGCAAAGAACAGGACTACACACAATAAGTAAGAAGCGAAAGTCTGAAGCGATTTGTTGAAAAGCAAACCCAACTTGATAATGAAATGAATGAGCGAGCCCGCATTGCTACACGAGCTTAGGCCTCAATCAAACACTAACTAACCACCCGCTAACAAAGCTATAAATGCAGGAAAGACACTAACCAGAGGAGATTGAATGATACCCTTGCTACATCGAGTACACTAGACTAAGTAAGTAGATCATATGCGCTACATCAAGTACACTAGACTAAGTAATATGCTCGTAAAAGATTCTTTCTGCCCGCTAGTAAATTCGACTGCTAGAGGCGCAGAAGCTAGAGTCAATGCTTTTCTTTACCTACCAGCTACGGGTCCACTAGGGGAGCGGGTACTGAAGAAAGAGTCACCCGAAAAAACCAGAAGCAACACTCCTACTCCTAATAGATAAAACAACTAAACCAGTGTGGGTTGGGATATTTACTGGAAGCTATGCTAATGAGGCGAGTGACCGATGCCATTCTTGAGTTGTGGAAGCTGACTCCAAACAAATACCCTCCAGGTCTGCAGCATCGTGATGAACTTGAGGGCCGGTTCCAATTCCGAGGAGTAAGGCGGCAATAGAGCTTACCGCTTTATGAGGTCATTCCTTCTCAATGCTCGTCACCCTCGTGGTCCGGATTGAATAAAAGCCACAGTCACTAAAATTCCACACAATGAGTACTGGCATGCAGAGATAGAGACCTTTTGCTTGGGTAGGGTAATAGAAAGAAAATCACTGCTGTCTTCCTTCCTAGCTGCCAACGATTTTAGTAAAAACTCGATCCATCCTCATTTCTTCAAGATTGAAATTTCCTTTTGAGCACAGATTACCTGTCATTGCATTGATATTTTGCTAGAGTTGTCCAGATGCGTTGTTCTTTAACCGTCATCAGGTTACTGTTTTTATCCAAAAAAAAGGGGATATAGCTCAGTTGGTTAGAGTGCTGGTCTGTCACGCCAGAAGTCGCGGGTTCGAACCCCGTTTTCCCCGCTTGATCTGAAACTAATAGAAAGGCTGCTGAAACTATTAGTTTAGCTCCAACTAATAGAAAATAGAAAGGCAGAGACACCTATGACCAGTAGAAAGGCAGAGACACCTATGACCAGGGGATTAGTGCTACACAGCATCACCTGTACTCGTACTTGAACCTTGCACCACGAAATAAGGCAGGAGCTCACTTTTCTTTTCTTTATGTTGGCGTCCTTGGGACTAGGCCCATCTAGTTGGGAGGTTAAGTAATATTCTCTTCTCATATCACCCTCTAGTTTTGATTTCATTTCTTTGGCAACACTCAAATCATTTCACCTCGGATGAGGAGTAGTTTCAAATAGAAGTGAAGTAAACAGATTCAAGTTAGCCCTGTGTAGATCCTTGGAAACTAGTTAAAATCGAACACAAAACTAAGCAATCCAACTTCCATTGAAGCAGCTTCCCTGAAAATAGCAACCATTGTATCGATTCTAGCTACCATTGTTGCGGTTGGTGGCATTTCTTCTCTTGGTGGGTGGGCAATTAAGATTAGGCGGTAAGCGAAGGAACTGTTGGGCAGCTAGGGATAAAAGAATTCGATCACAACACAAGCACCGGTATATGCGTTCAAGTAGTGAAAAGTTGGCCTACTTATCTTTCTTGTCTCAAATATATACAAACAGCACTTCAGAAGTTCTTCAAAGAAATCTTGGTACCGCTTTCTTGCGAGTACTGGGTTCTTTCTTTTTCGTTCCTCCCTTGAATCCCTGGAAAAGGCTTTAAGTGCTTTCATGAGCTTTGTTCCACTTGTAAGTGGGGTCCACGGCTTCTTCCCTCACATGATCATTTCTAGGTTTCGATCTGCCTGTTGCATGATTTTTTATGGACCAGGCCCATTGCGTTTGGTACCTCCATGCCGTGTCCTCAGAGGTTGGAATGAGCAGGAAAGTTTGCTGATTCCTTATGTGTTGCTCGGGAAGTCTCTGGGTCTTGGTTCTATGTAAAGAGACATTCAATTTCCTGATCCATTAGCAAGGGCCCTCGGTATTCGCGACTACGAACCTAGAGTTCTGTATGATTCCATGGTTGCATTGTGAAATGGAGATGTCCCAGAGGATGGGGATGGATTGGCTATCTGCCTGGCTAGTCACACTTCATTCAGCACTGTTGCCTAATGATTTATTCTTCCAATGCGGCCGGTCGTTCTTGGAACAACTACTGTTGCTGATCGGGTTCACAGGTCATTTTACGTCATTAAACAGGTGCCATTTTCCCGAATCTCGTCATATCAACCGGGCGCCAGAGAATTGCATCCACGCTTCTTGGCCCTACAGTTGCAGACTACCAGAAAGAAATCAGGCCAAGATGTAATGTAACAAAAAGTTTCAGAGATCTTGCCGCATCATTTGCGCAGTACACAATATATGCTCTTGCTAGTTGCTACAGTCATGGCCTCATGGGCCTCCAACGATCCTAATATCTTCCACCGTTTTGAGAATTCCCATGATCCTGCCTGCATGTACACAGTACTCTGACCCAACCACCTCTAGCTTCCATCCTCACCTCTTCCAGTCACCAAGTTGCAAAAAAATTCAGATAAAGAATGAAAGAGAGTTCATCCCAATCAGTCTGCACCAGAAAAGAAAAGGAGCTTCAGAGATCTTGCTGTAGTAGTACTGTACTACAATTTGAGCACATCTCAACATGATTTGATTGATATCTTCAGTTCTTCTTCATGATCCTCCCAATCCAGTGACCAACAATATCACTCTGCAATTCTGCATCTTGTTTTCTTTTTTTCTGTTCAGTTACCAGAAGGCAAGGCCAAGCTGCAAGGACAGTGAGCTGAGCTCCCCTCAGTGTCAGTGAGTCAAACGGCGCAACCAACCGGGCGGGGGCACACCCATCAATCAGGTGCCGCTCCAACCAACTCCCCCGGGAACCTGCAGAAGCATCTCGCTCGCCCTCTTGCGTTCAAGCCCTTCCTTGCATTGCTTTCTCCATGAGATTCCTTGGCCTCCTCCTCTCCTCCATCCTGGTTGGAGTAAGATCAATAGAGCCGAAAGTAAAGCATCGGTAGTGAGGCTTTCCTCCATGAGGAATTAATCCTTTGGTCGTCAATGGGAACTTTAAGACGAGAGCCAATGTAATGTGTCCATACTTCCGGCTGAATTGTTGCTTTCTAGTGGCCGACCATCCTTTCCAGACCTTCTCTAGAGCTCTTCAATCCTTCCTCCAAAGATCCAGGCTAACTTATTTTTCAAGCAATGGAATGACAGGTAGGCGATCTCAGGCTCGCTCGTCGTTGGGGAGTTTCTTTCAAGTTAGTGAAGTGAAACTCTGGACGGGGAAGAAGCCGTCAATACGGGATAGTTTTTATCATTGACTAAATGGAAAGTACGGTACTAGTTCAGTGATAGTGGTTGACTACTCAGATGCTATACACATGGGCTAGAAAGTCTCTCCTTTATGTTCTTAACATTACAGTTGACCGACTCAACCCATCAATGTTTTCTACCGGAAAATATGCCCACTATGATTTTCAGCTGGAGCTGAGCGAGGATTCAGAGATTCGAAACAACTCGGCACTCGCATCGGTGAAAAAAAGTAAAATAGATAGACTTCGGGAACTCCCCCGAATAAAGGAGCGACTCGCCAGACTCGAACTGGCATTGGCCTTACTAAGACCGTACCTATCCATAGGAAATCGCTTTGGTGACGCAGTTCCAGAGGGGGGGGGGGGGTCTACCCCTTTACATCTGCGGCCGGTCGGTCGGCCACCGAATCCCGCAACACTTCTAAATGCCACTTCTGCCCCCACACCTATCTATGAACCCTTTTTCCCTGAATCATCATGATAGGAGGATCCTTCCCGAATCTTCCTTTCGGCTTTCATTAGATTATGCTTCCGTGCCCGTGTGGAACATGTGTGAGCATTATTTTTTTCCAACAAGTGATGCGACTGGAAGAAGTGTTATATGAGGACTTCGAGATCAAATAGGGAATCTGTCTCTCCATTCCTCGTGAGCCACTTATTTCTCCGAAATCAGAGATCAGAGCGATTTTCCCCCTTTTTCCCAAATAGTCGACGGTCTTACACCATTGGGATACTTCGGATAAACTGGAGTACATATATGAGAGACCGGTGCTAAAACCTTTTCTCGAGATATCTTCCAAATTCTTAGGGTCCTTGCTCCGGATCTTGTTCCCCCGGTGCGAAAGCAGTTGGTTCCGTAGTTTGAGAATTCTGCTAATTCCAAGTATTCCATTATTATTATTTAATAATCGAATATAAAAAGTAAAGAGGAGAAGGCATAACCAGAAGAATTGTGATAAATAAGTAAATTTATCAAGTTGAGGCATTACGATTTATATTTCAAATAAAACCCCCAAGACAGCAAAAAGACTCCCGCGCCCCCGGGAGCAGGAGGGATCATAGCAGGGAGCGACTATACAATGAACCTCGCATAGGAAGGGATTACTTAACCACGTAACTATACCCACTCGGGATAGGTGTGAACGCATTCACACAATCCGGGATGAATAAAAGGAATATCTCTAGCAAGGGAATGTGCTTTCGAACTCAATCGAATTCCCAACACTAGCCTGGTGAACTAGTGTCATCATATGCATTTCCAGGATTCGGATTTGGAAGAAAAGAATAGGAACGGAACAGCGGAACAGCGATAGCGAATCGGAATAGGGAAGGCGAAGTAGGTTTTAAAGCAAAGGGGATAAGCTGGATAAAAACCAAAAGGACAGCTGCCCCGCAGGGCAAACGAACTGGCGAACTGGTTTAAAAACTAGGGAAAGTCCAAGTGGTATGAATCAAAGTTTGCTCTAAAGCTTAGTACCTGTCCTTTGCGGTCTAATCGGAGCTTAGGAATGAATAACTCACCCTATCCCTTCATATTGAGAATCGTAAAGCGTATAGTACTCAGGCTTGAAATCGGGAGTGTTTAGCCATTCCGAGGCCCGTTTGCGATGGTCCAAAAGCCGGCCCTCAAGCCTCTCTTAGGTTCAAGTTTGAATCTATTCGCTCCGCCGTCTAGTTATCCACGAGCAAGGTCTCCCTACTTGAATGTGTGATGTCCGTAGGGTATCATCGTAGTTCAAGCATGTGGGTGCCTATGTCTCGTTGTGTTAAGTCAAACACGAGAGTATAGCCTAGATGCTAGGAAGAGGAAGACTCTCCTCGGGGAGGAGAGGCTTTATCGGAAGTAGGGTATTCTAGGGAACCGTACCTGTTTTCCGACCCGAACCCTTAGCCGCCTTCCTAGGAAACGGACTAGCTTCGCTCGAG
>JAAALK010000823.1:328110-340610 GCA_019279435.1 Zizania palustris | reverse complement strand
GTTTGGCACCTTCCATACCTTAAAAGGTAAGGGGAACTAAAGCTTCGCCCTTCCCCTTTAGGAATGTTTTTCCGACTTGTATCAGGGCATTACCGTAAAGATAGCCGCTCCTGGTCCGCTCATTAGTTCATACGGTTCGCATCTTCCCTTTGCCGCGGAGTAGAGCAATTGAGGATGGAAGAAGAGCCCAAAAAGAATCTAGCCAACAGATCTCGAGTTAGGAGACCCTACTAGGCAGGCAGAATCAGGGAGAGAACTTCATTGCAAAAGCTTGATTCGAACCGACACTTGTTGGCTCGAAAGCCGGAACAACCCTTCCTCAATTGGCAGTTTCGAGGTCAGAGTTTCCGTTTCTTAGAAAGCCACTTCTCTAAGCATGCATGCCGACATAGGTGTCGCGGTAATCACAGAAGTTTGATTGCAGTGTGGTAAGGGGTCAGTCAACCAATTGTTAAGGGGTAAGGATTCTCTTTCCAGCATTCCTGGGTCTAGTTTTGTTTGGACTTGGGCTTAGATGTAGTGGGTTCTTGGGCCACCGCTTTACCTTTATCTGCCTTAGAAGGAGCATTAGTCTTTGACACATCAATCAACCCGGCGTAGGAGCATGGGATTTGGACACATCAGCACCAAGCCATCTTTTCACCCGAGGAGAGCTTAGTTCAGTGCGATGTCGTGAAATGCTTTGATAGCATCATACCTTGCTTATCTTCCTTTTAAATCACTACCTGGCAAGAAAGAAATAGGCATCAGCTAGGATTGGACCTAGCCCCGCGCTAAATAGGATTGGGGGTTTCGGCTCCTAGGAATGAAACAAATGTCATGGAAAACAGATCGGATTAAATAGGATTAATCTTGCGTCGTCTTGCGCTAGAGCCGATATACGAATAGAAGCGTACGAAGCCTACGAAGCTAGTACTACGAGACGAGCGGTACCAAATCGCATAACCAAAGCAAAGCTACGGCTACGGATTCCTTTCAAAATCCAATAGCTGCTCCTTCCTTGCAAAAAGTAATTAAATACCCCAGGCGAATCCACTTCTCGTTTCGGGGTTGGCAAGTCCCTAGATTCTGTTTATATGCTTCCTATCCGGAACATCGATAGCGATGATATTCCTAGCGAGCGAAGGCAAAGAAGAATATGACGTACGAGGACTACGATTCGTAGATTTTCTAGTTGTATCCAAGGGCTCCTATCAGGTATCCGAATCCTATCGGAACAAGGAACGGTTACTTTATTTGCGATAGAAAGTGCGGGGTTCTAAAACCATGACGCTAACCCCTTTGACGGCTAAGGTACTGTTTGAGCTAGAGCTATTCCTACTATTCCTAGGATTCTGAGCTACCCAATGGAGATTTAGCGTTAGCGGCAACTAAAGCGATTCAGACCTAGCGCAATCCTTCCTCGGTACTTCCAACCTGGACTTGCACATTTTTTCACACGAATCCCTCCAAGAACGGCACCGGCCCGGGCAAAGCAATTATTTCCTAGCGTACGAGATATGACTACGATTCAGATATTTATTGATATTCCTACGAAGACTACGAGCGATAAGTAGCACTTGCGATAGCGGTATCTTTTCAAATGTCATCCCCACAGGATGGGTACGCCCCGTAAAACAGATCGGATTAACCAGTTGGAATAGAAAGTACCTCCTCTTCCGTTGCGAGCTATCGATATGACGAGCGCATGTTTGGAATTCAATAGCTTTGGCAAGGCAGGATATGAAAGGAACGGCACTGCTCAATCCTCTACGGCTAACGGAACCTATCCGAGAAGGGCAGCTAGCTCGAAATCCGATAAATCGAATACCTCCTGGCTTCCGTTCTAAAGTTATCTCCTTGAGTTTCGGTCTTGCGCATTCAATCAGAAGTACAAAAGGAGACCCTTTCTCAACTTTGATTCGGTTAGGTGGTGGAGGTTACCAGGTAACTGGAAGGTGTTCATCGACTCTCTCCCACTCGTGGGAACGAGTTAGGGTTCTGGCCGCTAAACCAGAGAAGGTTAATCCCTTAGAATATTGGCTCCGCAGGGGGACTAGAAGCCGTGATCAAACTACTACTGAGTATTCATGGGTCGAGGCATCTGACATATAAGAACTTGCCTACCAAGAATCAGATGATCGGAACGAGGGAAGCTCAACCGGTGAAAGAGTAAGAGCCTTTCCGAATCCGAACTAGGGATCAGATCAACCTAAAGCACCATCAGTTGTGGATGAATCCACAAAGTCTTTCTACTTAGCTCGTCAAGCGAAGTAACTATCAACGGCTTTAGCATTACAACTAGAACATCAAGCCATGGTAAACTGCCAAAGCTTCTACTGTAGTGTAGCACCAGGGGCCCCGCCTCCTTCTCCTTGCCGAGTTGCATCGCCCGCAGCGTGTTCAATTGGAAGAAAGTCTGGCAAAGGCGCTTCCAACTCCTGGTTCAGGGTCTGAGGTTACCAAACAAAGATGAATCCTGCGCAATCAGTGATTAAGCCATAAGATGCCATCCCAGAAACATGAAGAGTCGGGGGCACCTACCGAAGGAGTCTTCCCTCCATCGATTCAATGACTAAATAGCTCTATTGAGAGGGAAAATGATATATATTTCTAGGTGGTTAGAGTCAATGCCATCTCGAGGCAAGTACGAAAGCCAGGGCATATTATGCTAGAGAGAGAGATTTGACCGCTGCACGCCTTGTCAAATCGGGTGTATAGCTCAGTTGGTAGAGCATTGGGCTTTTAACCTAATGGTCGCAGGTTCAAGTCCTGCTATACCCAAAAACGCAATCGTAAGGATGCATACATAGTTGCCTTTTTCGCGTGAGCCAATCTCGCTAGCCGCAAGAGAGAGGCCTATGTTCAAGGAATGAATCTTTTTTGATAGGAAGGACCTATTGATTGAAGCACTTCTTTCAACACGTAGGAGAACATACCTACCTTTACGTGCGCTTTGATAAGTAGGTCGACAAAGTATTTAAATAAGACATCCACTGGTAAGGACAAACGAAAGGAGATAGATACAGGGAACAGTCATAAACCAAGCAAGCACCTCAGATTCCAATAATATAGTAAAAGGAAAAGATAGATTCCCTCTGGATTCTTGTCAAACATTTTTAAAAACAGCGAAGAATTGCGTAGTATAGTAGTAGGAAAAGATAGATTCCCTCTGGATTCTTGTCAAACATTTTTAAAAAAGCTACTTGAAATAGTATAGCCCAAATTCAAGGTATGTTTCCGGTCCGCCGCTCCCATTGTTCGTGGTGTTGCAAGGAATCGTGGTCTATATCAGGGTTTATTATTCAACTATGGATCGCGGGGTGGAGAAGAGGAATCAACGACAAATCCAGGAAAGAGCCGCGAAAGAAAAGCGTGACGAGCAAAGTAAAGTCTCGACTCGAGATGTTAGAAGATGCTAAATCAATAGGAGCCTTAGGAATCCTAATTGCAATTGCCATTTTATCCGCTTCTAAAGCGGGGCAAGTTTCCGGTCTTAAAGAAAAAATGCACAGCCAGCAAGTGCTGGATTTACAAATCTTAAAACAAAAATGGGAATCTGCGCTAGGGAGACTTTTGGAGGAAACTCCAGGTAATGTCCAATTACCGGAAGGACGATCACTCAGCAATATCATTGAGAAAATGGTTTTTCCTGGGGAATCCATAGAAGAGCAGATTCTATCATTAAATGATATGTATCTATCTCTACTTGACCATGGCGCAAGTAGTAAATACTTTTTATTCTTTTTAAATGAATTAGCAGTTGCCACACTGTAGGCAACTAGCATTTTGTCATAGAAGTTCGTTCTTGAATGTTCTTGTTTTTCGTTGGAAAAACCAACGCCGACGTTAAGAGAAGTCTCCCGTTTCTTTTCGGGAGCAGAGCTAAAAAAGATGGGTTTCACCAATGATTCTTCGTTCATTAGAATGTCGATTCCTCACAATCGCTCTTTGTGATGCTGCGGAACCATGGCAATTAGGATCTCAAGACGCAGCAACACCTATGATGCAAGGAATCATTGACTTACATCACGATATCTTTTTCTTCCTCATTCTGATTTTGGTTTTCGTATCACGGATGCTGGTTCGCGCTTTATGGCATTTCAACGAGCAAACTAATCCAATCCCGCAAAGGATTGTTCATGGAACTACTATCGAAATTATTCGGACCATATTTCCTAGTGTCATTCTTTTGTTCATTGCTATACCATCGTTTGCTCTGTTATACTCAATGGACGGGGTATTAGTAGATCCAGCCATTACTATAAAAGCTATTGGACATCAATGGTATCGGAGTGCGCCTCTTAACGAGGGTGATTTAAGTGCAACGAAATGTACCGGTGGTTCGCGGAGCATCTGGCTTACCGGTCATCTCCCATTCCCGTCGTCGAGAGACTAAAAGAACTATAGCATGCCAGAAACGGGGAGTTGAGGTGGTTAGACCTATACCCCGAAATGCTCCCAGCATAGGAGCCTATGGTTCCATTCTTGTTATTGCTGGAGGTACACATACCTCTTCTCGGTGTGGTGGAGCGATATACGAAAAATAGATGCTAAGCCTGCAATGTCCGATAACGGGGCTTCAGTAGTGAATCTATCGGCACCACAGCAGTGGCATACAACTTTGGACCTAAGGGCCGGCCCCGTTACCTTTCGGAATGGGGGATCCCCGTTGGCAACAACCACGGTAGTAGTTGCGGAACTACTGGGCCAAGAGAGGACAACCTGTTGTTCCTGCTCCTCCTTCTTCGCTTCGGGGACGGAGGTCCTACGGTAGGTAAGAGCACGCACAAGCACTTGACCGAAGGGGACCAGCGCTTCTACTCCTCCACCGGGGAGCCGTTCTTGCGAGAAGCAAGGGATGTCGTGAACGGTGGGAGGTCAAAGAAAGAGAATTGACCTCTGAATACAGTGATCCTATGATCTAGATAGACTCCGTCCTTTTTTTTTAGATAAGGGTGACTCAAGAAATTGGGGGTGGGACCTGCTGGCATAATGCAGGCTGGAACGTGGGAATTCGAGGTCTCATGAACGACTTTTTTGTCGTGGACAAACATACTTTCCGGTCAGGCCTATGGATCCTTTTAGATCTACGGGCCGGCCGTTCACATGAGCATAGGGAATCTATACTCGAGCCTTCGACTTGGCCCCTGACAGGATAGGTGAGGAATCACTCTTGATCTGATCTATTGGGGCCTACAACTTCGCCAAAGCCGACTAGCATCCCTTTCCACTGCGCATTTTTCGAACAAAGAAGACTACTAAAGGATCGAATTCGCTTTCCGTGGTGAACTGGCCGTCCCATACCTTCATTTTGTCTCATGTGTGTTGAACATTGTCTTCCTCGGTTCCAGCTTCACTGATGTAGGTAGGGCTGGGCGAGAAAGGGTCCCCTCTTGCCTATTAGTAAGCGGGCCTTCGATTCCACCGGGGTCTTACGGTCTCATAGAGGGGGGAGAACTACCTAACTAAAGAAGAATAGTGCTCTTTATAAATAAGAGTAGGCGTGGAGAGCTTTTTGCGGGGAA
Source organism: Zizania palustris (assembly GCA_019279435.1). NCBI lineage: Eukaryota > Viridiplantae > Streptophyta > Magnoliopsida > Poales > Poaceae > Zizania > Zizania palustris. The sequence goes on along the minus strand of JAAALK010000823.1, from coordinate 335,103 downwards.
ACTTGCAAGTAAAGTTTGGGGGGAGGCGGGCGTCGACCCAACCTTATGAGTATTCGGACTATAACAGTTCCGATGAACAGTCACTCACTTTTGACAGTTATACGATTCCAGAAGATGATCCAGAATTGGGTCAATCGCGTTTATTAGAAGTTGACAATAGAGTGGTTGTACCAGCCAAAACTCATCTACGTATGATTGTAACACCCGCTGATGTACCTCATAGTTGGGCTGTACCTTCCTCAGGTGTCAAATGTGATGCTGTACCTGGTCGTTCAAATCTTACCTCCATCTCGGTACAACGAGAAGGAGTTTACTATGGTCAGTGCAGTGAGATTCGTGGAACAAATCATGCCTTTACGCCTATCGTCGTAGAAGCAGTGACTTTTCAAGATTATGCGGATTGGGTAAAAAATCAATTAATCCTCCAAACCAACTAAACCGGGGAAGCTGAAGCGGAAATGCAATTCTCGGGTGAGGGAAGGGGGAAGCTCCAGGAAGGCTTCGCTCGCTCGCTCAAAAAGCTCTAACGCTCGTTTACGAGTGGAGTGCATAAGAAGCCCTTATTGAAGTAGGGCGAGGCCTTACTACACGAGCTCGTAAGTCAAGCACGGAACGAGCCTTGTCTACGAAGCTTCGCTTCATCATCTTGCTTGCTTCTGGCGAAGCTTAACGCACTATAACATAGGCATGCATGATGGTATGGTAGGAAGACTCCTTTTAAGGCCGACCACTACATAGGAGCGATAGGAAGCCAAGCCGTCAAAAGGAAAGGCGAGCAGCCCTTATTGCAATAGCAAACGGCCTACTTATAGCCCTATTTATACTAGACCCTTTCTCGGGGACTTCAACGGGCCTTACATAATTTGAATTACTCTGACATTCCACCTTTATCATGTTCAACGCCCCAAGAGAAAAAATGGAGAAAATCAATATGTCCATTTCTTTAGAAGATTTTCTGCAATGTTTGCACAAGGAGTACTCGTGTAGATATTCTCGAATCTTCCATAAAGATAAGTTTGATTCATTAGTGAATTCCATTATTCAAGGAAATTCTGAAATGAAAAAGATGGACATCGTGGATTTCACGTTTCAATTTGGGCAAGAGGGCCCTGGTTATGTCACAAAAGACGACATTCTAAGTTTTCCTCCTCCTCTCCGGTCTGCTAGTACCTCTGGTCCTAAGCACCCCCGAACGGCAACCATCTATAACTGATATCGACAACCGATACGGATTCTCTATCGATTGATGGAGCTCGTGAACTGGAAGTCGTTTTTCACCTCTGAAGTTCAAAAGATGGATCAATCTTACATCTTCCCCGGTGTCAGAAGTACTATGTAGCGAGAGTCCGAACGCAGCAGAGAGGTAAGACAAGCCTAAACTTTTCCCACGGGACATAAACCTTTTTAGTAGCCGGAGATTGGACCCTTCCCCAAAGTGGAATCCATAAAAGTCGAATCTCATTGTGCGGATTATCCGCCGTAGCATGCGTCCATACAGCATGTGCTAGAGCGACACGTGGGAGAATGAAATGAGAACCCAATCGTAGCTCAATCTGGTCTACGGCAACAAAGAAGACCAAAGCGAACCTGCTAAAAGATACGACTAGGGAGTAAAATCCAACCTATAGGTCTCACTTTCTTTGATAGTCATTCGTACCTACACATTCACTGGGGCAGTAAGAACCACAGGAATCCCAGACATGCTGGTAAGGAAGTCGATTTAGTTCTGTGTTTTATCCAGTCCCCGGCTCCAAAGGATCGTGCAGTAGATGTGTCGGGTCGAAGCTTAATCCTTAATAGCCAACCGATGCCTGGCACCACCGCTAAGCACAAGGGCAAGAAAAAGATTGGCCTTAAAAGATCCAAATACTTCCTTGTGGGTTTATAAAAAACCATATCATATCGAAGAACTTGATGGTCTTTCCCCACCCGTTCGATTACTTCTTAAAAGGATTAGATATAGAAGAAAAGTCGTCTACTCAGGAGAATGAGATAAATGCTCATAATATCGCTAGTAACCAACCACAAAAGTAAACAGATGGAGGTCTTTCATAAAGAGAGCAATTTATAGCCCCAATCCTATTTTCCGTGTTCACTTTCAAATGAACATATTTCTGAAAAGTGAATTCGCTCTTCCTGGGTTTCCAGGATCTTCTATTCTGCGTTTCGTTGGTAGATAGCACACCTACCTACGGCTTGGAAGGAAAATAACAAACCCGAGGAGGGTCGTCCGCTATGAATGAATAGTTGGAAAATCTTATCCGAAAAAAGAAGAGTCAGCTGTTTGGCCGATGCTGCAAACCAGACTTCTATCAATGTCAGTGCTTGGGGATCGGGTAAAGCGAGATCACTTTTCAGCTTGAACGTCTTAGTCTGCTATGCATGAAAGCAAGGAGGCAAGATATATCGTAATTCAAGTAGAAGGGGGAGCACTTGCCTGAGGTGGTCGCCATGTGATTCTAACCCTTCACTGTACACCAGGATATCGTCGAAGAATACGAGTACAAACCTTCTCCGCAGTGGTTTGAATACCATGTTCATCAAATTGTTGAACGTGGCCGGTGCCTACACAAATTCCAGAATTCAAAGTCATGGAACTAAACTGTGTTCAGCCAGTCAAAGCAATAGAATCTAGTATCAGCAGTTGTGCCCCTGTTGCCTATATTATTGGATTTCTTTATGCAACCCCTACCAAGCTATACAAGGTAGTATTCTTATGAAGACAACGCTCAGCCGGTCCCTGTGATATGCTTTGAATTTTCATATTCCACCTCAGTTTATTCATATAAGTATTTCTACATACCTTGCTATAAACAGGCAGTAAAAGAGAGATAGAAGTCTGTTGTGTGGCATCTTTCGGTATAGCATCTTTGGGTTGTGGATCACATAGATAGCGCGGATAGAAAATGATAAGACTGACTACTATGGTAAACAAGACATCTCTTACTGTTTCAAAGCATTAAAAAACTCATTGGAATCCATAGGATCCTACTCCTTTCGGTAAACCAGATGAGCGAAAGATGCGCAAATCGAAGACAAAAAAAAGATTCTTTTTCTTTTCTCTTTCTAGAGCAGCCGAGGAGGGCACACAAGAAAAGGTCTTTCAACTGATAGCAAACACGTACAGATGTAGTAGGGTAGCCATAGCCTCAGTGCCAGGAAAGGAAGCCGACACTTCCAACTTTTATGCCCTTATCGAACTTCACCCGGGAAAGATAATAAGCTCAAGTGGCCTGTAATATCCCGGAAATCAGAGGTTTTCCGCTTAGCTTTTTTCCTTTCTTGCTGATCAGGAGGTTGATAGGGGATAAGCCCAAGGAGGATAGGCCGTTTCGGAAAGTGACCGATCCCTTTTTGCGGTGGAGACAGATTCTCTATGTATTCATAGTCCAGTGTTGCTTCAAGATAGATGGTTGGCTAAGCCATTAGGTTGGATTATTCCCAACTTTCAGCCATCCTTCCTTTTGCTTTGATTAGCAGTTGTCATGCAAGAAGTTGTGAGTGGTTCGAATGGTTCCCGACATGAACCCTAAGGCGTAAGCCAGCTGTTTTGATAGGATGGTGCTGGAACAGGATTCTTGCTGCGTCAGTAGGCTCAAAGGGAATGGAAAACTGGACTTGTGATTCTCGGCGGCGATCGAGCTGTCGTCAGCGTTAGAAAGTTTCTTTTTCCTTCTTTAAGCAGAGTGCGTTTTTGGGTATAGCAGGACTTGAACCTGCGACCATTAGGTTAAGAGCCCAATGCTCTACCAACTGAGCTATACACCCGATTTGACAAGAAGAGAAGGCTTCCTCTAAAGAAGCCGTATCGAAGTGGAACGATCAAGAGATAGGAGTCCTCGACGGAAAGCAGAGACAGACATCCATCTCGACTCTTCTTTTACCATTTTTGTAAGGCGATAAGTGAAGCCGGTTGACCAGGAATCAGTTTATCAAGTTAGGACTACACAAGTAGTTTAACAGGTGGATCCGTTCACTGCCAGCTTCTCTATCGCACTGGAAGACAGCCTAGAAAGAGTGCAAACTGGAAGCATAGATCCTTGAGAAATAGAGGAGCTATGAGTGCTGTCCACAACCTCTAATGTTCCAAAAGAGATAATCCGTCACTCGCACCAGAGACCTCAGTACCGTGCTAACACCATTAATTTCCTTCTTTACTACAAAGTAAGCATCAGCAGCTGGATAGAAAGCAAAAGCATTTATTTATAGCTGACAGTTAGCGAAAGCTAGATTTCTTACATCCGGGGATATCTAAATATTGAACCAGTGATTAAAAAGAATGGCAAGTCAGCGGTTATGTGTTGACTTCAGAAACTTGAATCTTGCCAGTCCAAAGGATGAGTATCCAATGCCGATAGCTGACCTACTGGTAGATTCGGCTGCTTGTAACTGTGTATTGAGCCTCTTGGATGCCCACTCAGGATATAACCAGGTGCCAATCGCCGAAGAAGATATTAACAAGACCGCATTTAGATGCCCTGGTCCAGTTGGTGCCTATGAGTGGAGAGTAATGCGGTCTCAAGAATGCAGGAGCCACATACCGGAGGACTCTGAATAGCATATTCCAGGGTATGGTACGCCGAGAATTGGAGGTGTACATTGATGATATTGTTATTATGGCTCAATCCGAGGAACAACATCTCCTGAATCTGAGGAAAGCGTTCGAGAGAATGAGGCAGTATAAGTTTCCAATTCATCCTTTGAAATGCGCCTTTGGTGTCTCGGCTGGTAACTTTCTCGTATTCTTAGTCCATCAGAAGGGGATTGAGATCGCCGAGAATAAGGCCAAAGAAAGCAATCATCCAGGCCTCACCCCCGAGAAAACAAAAAAGAATTGCAATGGCTGATTGGGAAAATGAATTCCTAAGAAGGTTCATCTTCAACACAGCAGGCCGGTTGAGGAGCTGGGGGCAATTGCTCAGAATCAAAGAGAAAGAGCAATTCGTGTGGACCGAGGCTCACCAAAAGGTGTTTGATTCAATCAAACAGTACCTGACGAAACCTCCAGTGTTGATGCCGCCGAAACAAGGGCCAGCCAGTGATCTTGTATTTATCCGCCTCTGAAGAATCAATGGGATGCTTGCTTGCCAAAGAGTCCGAGGGAGCAGAAAGGGCCTTAAAGTCAACTGATTCTTTCATTCCAGTTGTTAGCCCGCCCTATGTTCCCTATTCAGCATCACGGTGGTAAACCCATCTGTAGCTCGCCTTCTAGATTGAGAACATCCCCGGGCATTGGAGTTAGGCTTCGCCCCTCTCCTTTTCTAGCTGCCCAGATTGAATTCCTCTGGGAACAACTAAACTATTACCCAAAGGTCTAGTGGAAACTGCTTAGTCGAGGGCTCAGAGCGCCTTTTGTCTTGTACCTCCGCTCCTAAGCTAACTAAGAGCGCTATCCGTTCCTACGCCCCCTACCGAACCTGAGGTTATATATAACTTGAGATTCATTCTTCTCAAAAGCAGTACCGAAGATAGTAAGAGGGCAAAACCTTCCTTTTTTTGGGAAGAATAAAGTAGCGGATCAAGTAGGCAATCTTAGGACCATTCTTTTTCTTCATTAGGGCTTTTAGCCCCGAGTCGCTCGAGGGCATTTCACTCCTAGCCCGGAAGAGAAGGTTATATATAAAGGGCTTGTTTGCGACTAGCAGTAGCTGGCAACGGTCTTTGACACATCTATTAGCTGAAGAGGCCTTACGAACCAGGCTCTAAGAAGGAAATCGGCATTAGCCAATCCCAAGAAAGGTAGAAAACTAGGGCTTGGGGACTAGCTTACGGGAATGCTTTGAATCTCAACTTACTTTTTGAGAGGGGGGATTACTACTGCATGGAAGGATGGTATACTGGAACGCTGGTGTTCTTACTCTTTCTCTGGTACCTGATAAAATCGAGTTGGCTGACTATAACATGGAAGGCCCCAAGCGTCGCCTTGAAAATTATGTGGAAGAGTTCCGGCTTGCTTGCATTAGGATCCATCCCTCCAAGAAACCTTCAATATATGAAGCATATGGCTCCTCTTTGAGTTTGATTTTCTTGGGGATGTTCGTGGGATGAGAGCGCGATATGAGCATGCGAATTTCTTCGAATCTACCATTGGAGAGAAAATAAGGGGTTATGTGGATGGGGGTAGCCCCGGCTATTAGACGCCTGATTTCGTCTGGGTTCCAGGTGTGACTTGACTTGTATCCGGTAGGTCAAGGAAGGGGGATTTGGAGATTCTTGAAAGAATGTTTTGGCTTCTTCCTATTACGCTTCAACACAGAAGAAGATTGTTAAAAGGTGCTGGAAGGAGGATATATTTTTCCAATTGTTTCAATTGCCCAACCTCGGAATGGCCAAGGTTTAATGATTTCATGTAATTCTTCCGCTTACAGGTTTTTAATCGGTCCGTATTTTTGGCAAGCCTCACATCCTCGGGCGTATTTATTGCAATCTTTTTCCATGTTTGGCCAAGAAAACCCATATCTGTGTATCAGCCATCTCATTCTTCTGCCCGCTTTATGTGCTCCAGCGATTCTTTCATGGACCTCAGCCATTACTAATAAAGCCCCCCTTTACCTTCTCTTTCTATTCTATAAAAAGGCGAACATCTAATCTAGGCCCGGTCGCCTTTCTATGAAGGCGAGCAGCCCAGCCCCCTTGTTGAAATTTGGATATTAAGGAAGCCGTATTTCGCAATAGCAGCTCCGAGAAGCTGGGCTTAGGGTGCGCCTCCTGCGGTCGTTTCAGTGACTCAATTGGCTGGCTTCCCTCAGCTCAGACTGGTGTCGCCACCTCTCCCAGGACCAGAATGATTATCCCTGCCCGATGGGTCTACATTCATCCCTGAATGTCGTCGGGTACTCTTCACTTCCCCGCCATTCTTGTAACCGTCACCTGTAATCCGCGCAGGTGTGTCCGCACCCCCTGGAGTGGACGAGAAAGAAAGGATTTTCTCTCGGAGCAACCCCCCAGGTTCCAGACCCAGGAGTTCACTTTCCCGTATGAGCATTCGGTACA